>JXWZ01009439.1:0-17805 GCA_000956215.1 Anopheles farauti No. 4
CACATTCTGAAGTGCTTTATATACGCGCTGTATGCCGACAATCTGAAAATGCACCCACTGATTTATCATCTGAGCACTGGGCAAAACTGTGCAAAGTTCTACGTCGATTAGTTAAAATGTTTCACTTCTGTGTTTTGTTTGTTACGATCACATTATCACACTTGCGCGCGACCGAACATGCCCGAGTGTACAAAGATGTCTCATTAGCTCTCGTGCTCCCAAAATAGCACAGGGCGAAGAACTGGTTTATCACACCAGTAAAGATTGAAAACCATATAAAAATTACAATATTAATGCCCCAAATGTAAGTGACAAGTCAAGTAAGTATAATTGTCATAGATTAAAATTGGATAAATAATAAACATAAAAACAAACAATGTTTTGTCAAACAAAGAGTGTAACCACACACATGTAACGCCCACCAAGCATAAATGCCAAAGCGTGCTTTTAGCACACTTCTACACTGTTAAACTGTTTCACATTTTTGTTAAAATCACTGCTTTCCCTCCAGCTGAAGTTGCTTCTAGTTCGTGCAATGCGGTAAAACCAAAGGGGTGCGGGATAGGCAGGAATGCTCGGGGGGAGGAATGCATGCTTGCCATTCCTAGCTACACAACATGGTTGGTAGGCAGTAGCAGCCACAGCGGCAGGTATATAAAATGTGTCTCTCTCATATCTTGCACACTGTCCAAGAGAGAATGTTTTCTGTTTCACGCCATCGCGTTGGAATGCTCTCACTGATTTGCATTGCTGCCGTGGTTTGCTTATAAAAGCGTCAGATGACAGCCCGCGCTGTACGTTCGCTATAAATACTTCATATTACCCACACACACACACACACGCACACACGCACAGGCATGGCGGCTCATCATTTACCCTATTCCGTCCGCGTTTTATGTCCAGTTTTGTTCGCCACCCGGATGCGGATGCGAATTTAATTGAGTGGTTTGGCAAATACTAAACGTTGCTCTACCGCAACACAGCGTCCTTTACTACAGTGCTCTCTAGCAGCGTGTCAGGCTCCCGGTACGCGTGGCAACGGTGCAGCGGCAACAAACGGGCTTCAGTAGCGCTGCTGATACTCGTGATGCCAGCGGTTGAAGTCGATGTGAAACACGATGATCGATCCGGTTGCCAGGCCAGCTAGCAGATACCTGTGCGTGAATACATCCGGCAGATTAATAATGCATTTTAGCTCGTTCGCATTCTACGTGGCACCTACTTCTGATCATGCGTTAGGGCAAGCGAACGGATACCGCTGTTGCACGCCGGGAAAGCGTACAACGGTGCCAGGTTAAACGTACGCCACACCTCCACGATGCCCTTGTTGCCCGCCGTCATCAAGTACTCGCCGTCTCGAGACAGTAGCATGCACTATGAATGGGTGCAAACGAATTGCGATAATTAGTTTATGATGTTGGCTAATAATATCGCCTCGTTGAATAAAACTGCAATAACTTTTTTATGTTGTTCGCTCGTTGTTTTAGCAATAAAGTAGCGAGAACGTCAACACCCCTACCTGCAGGTTATCGTTGTGTGTTTCGTAGCGTAGCAGCTTGCCGTTGATAGTATACGCGGCGACGCTCCCCTCGTCGTAGTTCACCACGATGAAACCTTCGCGCGAGAGCGTTATATTCTCCGGTGAGATGAAGTCCTTCGGCGCTTCCAGCGAGCGGAGCAGATCGCCGAACGTCGTATGTACGAGCACGGGACCGTCTGGAAAGTGGAAAAAAAAATATCGTAACTGCCGCGAATGTTTGTCTCGACTACGGAACACTCACTTATCGAACCGGAAACAACCAGCCCAAGTTCGGCGCTGATCACCACCGACGTGACGGCCGTTTCGTGACCGGTGAGCGTCGCACGGGGTGTTGGTATCTAGCGAAACGGTAGCGAAAAAAAAAACACGTGTTTGTTAATGAGATTTACGTTAGTGTTGGTTGACACCAGAAATAACCGCTCGGCGTACTTTCAAGCGTGTGTTTTCTACATCAAACTATCCCAAACAGCTAATCAATAATAATATACAATATTCAATCCGATCCTTACCTCACCCTCACCCACGATCGACTGCGTGCGAGCGTTCCAGTGCCACAGCAGGATCGTACAGTCGGCGGAACCGGACGCAATGTAGCAGTCGGACGTGATGTTACACTCCGACCGCGACAGGCACGTCACCACACCGAAGTGCCCGAAGATGATCTGCACGATCTTGGCCGTCTCGGTGGAGAACACGCGGAAGCTGTTGTCCCAGAAGCCGCACGCAATCAGGAACCGGCTGTCGACCGTGGTGACGTAGCAGTTCGACTTGATCTGCAGCTTTTGGCTGAAGTTGTCCCCAAGATGGCGCCGGTTCTGTTGGTTGCTGCTGCTGCTGTGACCGTTGATTTGCGCTGCAAGAGAAGCACAGAGGGTATTGGTAAGCGGAACGGCAAAAGGGGTCGTGCGTGCCGACACTTACACAGCAGCGGATCCATCGTGAGGGGCAGATTGGCGTTCAGATTCTGCGTGGATTCGGCGTAGCTCGGGCTCTGGATGCTGGCCGTGTACTGGCAGTTCCAGCGGTTTACCGCAAACTGGTGCCCGGCGGTGACGGTGACAACGGACGGCAGCGGTAGCTGCGGGTACGTGTTGGCCGAGATGTGGATGATCGGCGAGTTGAGGTGGAACTTGAGCGACATGCACACGTCGTCCGGCATCGTGTTGAACATCATCGGCGACAGGTGCATCGCGGACGACCGCGGCGGATGCGGTTCCATCAGCAGCAGGCTTGGCGTTTGGCCGAAATTACGGATCTGGTTCTCTATCGCGTCCCGCGTCACCGGGTCCCCGATCGTGTCCAGGTCGACGCTGCCCTCGTACGTGAGATAGTAGAAAACGTTCGTCGCCCGCATCGCTTCCGGTCCGCGCTGCTTGTACCCGAAGATGAGATCGATCCACTGGTGCAGCTGGCAGGATACGAACTCCGACTCGAGCGCCATGCGGTTGATGCGCACAAACTCCTCGGGCGTTTTCGCCCACGGCGGCAGCTCGACGTCGCCGACGGTGCTACCGTCGTCCCGCTGCCCGAACCGATACTCGGACGCGTTGTAGAACATCTCGGGCAGGAAGTACCACTCCGGGATGAGCTCCTTCACGTCGGACGTGTCGCGCTGGCAGTTCTTCCACGACAGTCCCACGGACGAGAACAGCCTGTCCGCGTGATCGAACTTGCCGCCCTGCAGCGCCAGGAACATCGTCGTAAACGGTTCGATCCGTATCAGCCAGTTCAGCACGAACGCGGCCGTGGAGTAGTGCGTGCCGTAGTGGAACGGCGGTATGCCCGGCGTATCCCACGTCTCGTACCGTTCCTCGAAGTACTCGCGGCGGCTCGGGTTGAGCGCACCGATCGGCTTCGAGAGGTCGCGATAGTTGGACGGCTGACTGAGGTCGAGCTCGCGCGACTCGTAGTTCGTGATCACCCACGGGAAGACCGGGTACTGGTTGAGATCGTTGTACGTCCGGCCGGCGATCGTGTTCAGAAACATCAGATACTCGAAGTTGGAGATCTCGCGCCGCTGCCACTTCTGCGTCATGTTCGAGTTGCGCATCAGCTGGCGGGGGGACATCATCGAGGCACGGCGGGTCTGCGGGATACCGTACTTGATGCCGACGCCGACGCGCGGCAGTGCCTTGATCACCTTCTTCACCGTGTGCTGGTCGGGGAACGCGAACAGGATGGACGTGCGGCTCGCGAGGAAGATCTCGAGCGCTACGTTCTGGAGCAGGTAGCGGCGGGAGAAGATCGCCCGGATCTCGGAGAAGTACCACTTGCCGTGGAGGTGATCGCAGTACTTCAGCACCTCCTGGTCGATCGTCTGGAACTCGCCGTTTTCTTCGTCCACCTCGAAGTACATCTCGGTGGAGGTAATTGACATCGTGCCGGGTGCCACCAGCCCGGGTGCGATCAGCTTCGCCTTCGTGCTGATGTTGACCGGCCCGGTCAGGTCGAGGTCTAGCTCGCGGTCCTCGATCAGCAGCTCGGAGTCGTCCAGCAGGTCGGGTTGCTGCGAGCGTGGTACCGCGATCTGGGAGTAGATCTCCTCCCGGCCCACGCCGGACGCCCGACGGGACGCGGTCGTGTCCGGCTCGAGCGATTCCTCACCGGTGCCGCCGGCTGTTGCCACCGACGAGCCGGCGGCCGTCGTCGCGGTGCCCGTCGCCGGTGTCGCTGCGGATGCCGCCACACCGCCACCGTTCTCCAGCGACGCCTTCAGCGTCGCTTGCGGGTGGCTCGAGCCGCGCGGATTCTGCACCATGCGCTTCCGGCGCCGCGCATCGTCCTCCCACGCGTCCAGCTTCCAGAAGATTTGCTTCTGATAGTTGGCGTTCATGTCACCCCACGCACCGTGCCGGTTGCCCATGATGTTGCGCACCTTCTCCAGCAGCCGGCTCGCAATCACGTTGTCGCGGCGCCGTGCCGCCGTTATTAGGTGGTCGCACATGCGCTCCTCCTCCCTGCGCTCGAGCAGCGTCTGCGCGCACTGCGACTCGAAATCGGCATGCTTCAGCACGTCATCCGCCCGCATCCGGTTCAGTATGAACTCCGCCTCGTTCGCGACCCGCACGATGTGGTCCTTCATCGCGTGCGACAGCAGCCGGCCCTCGTTGATCAGCTCGATGAACGCCAGCCCGGCGTGCTTCTGCAGGCTGTTCTGCCACTCCTGCGAGCACAGCAGCATCACCAGCTCCACCACCGAGTGACTGTTCTTGAACGTCGTCAGTCCCTTGCCCTCCATCAGCAGCTCCTGGCCGTGCGAGCCGACGAGCGTCTTCGACAGGAACGGTGCGAAGTCGACCATGATCTCGCGCAGCAGCGGACAGACCGGCCCGAGCGCTATCTCCAGCTTCTGCGTGAGGCTTGCCTCGCGCGACGGTATCGCCAACGGTAGCTGCCCGCCTACGAACGGGGCCTTCAGGTTGAGATCCTCCGGCCGACCACGACCCGAACCGGGCACGGTCGGCACACCCTGCCCACCGTACCCATCCGGCACGCGTACCACAGCAATGTCCGACTCCATCTTCACGCCACCGCCGCCGACGAGGTCCACGCTCGCGTCCATTCGTCCGCCGAGGATGCCGGTGCCACCCGGCATCGATACGGTGGCACCGTTGCCCGCGCCAATCACACCAACACCACCGACCGTACCTTCCGTGCGGGTTGGTTTCAGCTCGTTCGCCCCACCACCGTCGTCATTCAGGTTCACGTCCGTCCAGCTTTCGTCGTTCGAGTTGGTCGGCTTGTTGTCATCCGCCATGATTTCGCTCGACGTTTCCACCTCCTGCGGGTCGTTCTCGGTCGAGTTCAAGTTCAGCGAGCCACCGTCCGAGTCGACGCTCTGTGAGTGAGTTATTTGAAACGGGGGGGAAATACAAAAAAAAAAAACGCCAAGAAAATGTTGTACGTTAGGCAACGGTCTGTTCTCGTATGTACGTCACCCTCGCGATGCATAATGTTTTTTTTTTTTGCAAATGCTGTGGTGCGAAACGCAGAGGGATAAATTAAACGATCAACACACTCGTACGTTCCCGGGACGAACGAAACTGGTGTTTCCATTTCACGTACATTCTCACTCATCTCATAAATGTAATCAAAAATGGAGCTAATGATCATGGGTGCCGAGTTTACCGATTAGACTGAAAATTTTCTACCTCCCAGTCTAGAACGGCACGTTCTTTTTTTTTTATATGTGAATAATGAAAAAAGCTCTTTAAAAAACGAACATGTCGTGCGAATTACAGTACGTTAGTGCCCAACCAACTAAAACCGATTACACACAGAAACACTACGATATTAGACACATTTATCAATACACCACTACAAACTAAGCTTACGATAAGTTATACATAAAGTAGCATTAATTAAGCGGATGTGTAGGAAACATTCAAGCAAGCATACCACCACCAGGAACGAAAAATTACGAAATACGAAACGCAGGAAGCTGGGAAGGGAAGACTGCAGGTCGAATGGAGGGTAGGGAGAAATCACAGTAACGAGGAAGATGTGCTGTGCGCGTTCGCTTGTGTTGCACTATTGGGTTTTGCTTGTCGGTGTTTCCGCACCCATCGTCATTTACCTTCGCCTGGCCTTGGGGGGCGGCACGTTGCGACACCAACTCCGGGCGTTCGTTCACGGCAATGGTCGCGGTGGTCGTAGTCGGCGATACCGTGGCCACGGTGGTGACAACGGCCAGCATTGGCTGTTCGTAGCAGGACTGGAGGCTGCTGCTGGTGGTGACCCCCGGCGGCACGGTCGCACTGTGTTCCGGCTGCCTCACGGTTGACGTACGGCACGAGTTGCTGGCCGAGGTGACAGCCTTGTTTGGTGGTCGGTAAATACACGTAATTCAAGACGAATGTCAACACACAACGACAACGGGACGAGCAGGGGGAGCAAACGGGGAGGGGGAGGATGGATGTTCGGAGGGAGTTTATAATCGCTTTGACGTTTAAACGACAGTCAGGCATTTGGGGCATCAACAGATCGAGAAGGATTTAAAACGCAAATAATGTTCGTTCGTGAGTAGAACCGAGAAGAAACGAGGGAAAACGATAATCCATAATATGTCAACTACGAAGCATGCAAAGGCGCGCCATTTAAACGATCGAACTGATCGAACAGAAACCAAGAGGACATGCTTTTCAACACTAGCCAGATGCACAACGAAAAGGTGGGATAGGGAAACGTAATCCAATTAATAGCAAAAATCGCACAGAGATCCAGCGACGGTTTGTTATTTTTGTTTGGCTCTCTTCCTACGGTTTGTTAAGGTACTCTTCTGCGCGGATACGTTTTAGCCGTGTTAGTGTGTGCTTTCACCGCCAGCAATAGTCCGCTGAAACAGCACCTATTACGATGGCGTTGTGGGTAAAACACCCCGGACACTTACCTTTATCGACAGCGGTCCACTCGAGTGCGAATCGTTGTCCGCAATCACGGAAGAGTTGTTCTCGTCCACCACTATCACCTCATAGTCGCCTTCCTGCATCGATTGGGTTCCTAAAAAAACAGCCAGAGAGCACACAAGAATGGCTATTAGAATGGGGTCTATCGAAGAAAAAAAAAGGGGGCAATAAAAGGAGCCTACAAAAAAAAACGGAAAACATTTGTCTTCTGTGTGTTGGTGTGAATTTCTATTCGATCGTATACAAAACGGAGAAAGAAAATCGACGATACACGCACACGAAAGATTGATAAGTGAACAAAAAAAAAAAACAACAACAAAAAAACAACGCAAACGAAACGAGGTGAAAAACACATCGAAAGAAAACAGGAAAGAAGTTGAACGAAACCGCAAGTTGACCGCCACTAGAAACAGAAAAAATAGGCGACGCACGCAGATCGAGGGTCGAACGTAAATCGTTTAGTAAGCAACAGAACATAACACTAACGAAAACATAGAAGCAGCGTAAACGAAGCCGAAAACGTAAGAGTGGCCTGCGAAGTAGGAAAAATAACTGCAGCATGTGGTGCCATATATTTTTTTTTTTTTAATAAAAACGGATTGTTGTGGGTATGTGTGTGGGGGGTGTTTGGCCGGTGTTTGTACTGATAACATCTCTCCTTCTCGAGCTCTTCCGTTTGCTTCCCGAGCTGGCGGGAGGAGAACGTTGCGAGAGCTCACGAACACCTGTGCTAATAGTAACGGTTTTAGTTTGGGGAGCTACTTCCGTACGGGTGAGAGCGAGAAAGAGAGATGAAGAGGGCGGACGCATGAGCTGTGTGTGAGCGTGTTGGTGCGCGCGTGTATTGTGAAAACCAAAAACTTCAAAAGCACTAAGAGAAAGAGAGATAGTGTGAGTGTGAGAGTGGATGCCGTGCCTTTCGATAGTTTGCCACCGACAGCATGGCCGATGACGCCGTTGTGGAGGCCGGTGTTGTTGACGACCGTGCCCGTACGTCCGACAACTCCACGCAGGTGTTGCGGAGCGGCACCACCGATCGGGGCGGGGGCGTACGCAGCAGCACCACCACCGCCCGCATTCACCAGCGCCGTGAGCGAGTTGTTGTTGAGGCCGTGCTGCGCGTACGGTTGCTGCTGTTGCTGCTGCGTTGTCGTTGCCTGTTGGTGTGGATGATGGAGATGGCCGCCGGCGATGGCGGCAGCGGCTGCGGCGGCGGCGGCGGCCGCTGCCGACGAGTAGCAGTTCAGCATTTCGCTGGTGAAAATGCAGTTGCCCGGGCCGGTGCCGCCCACGCTACCAAAGCCCTGATTGTTGTTGTTGAGCGTGTTGCTGGCGGTGTTGCTGCTGGTGACTGTGGTGGTGTTACCGGGCGCTACTGCTGCTGTTGCTGTCGCTGCATGGCCGTAGTATAATGGTAGTGCCGCACCGTTCACACCAACACCACCGTCCTTGTGGGCGAGCGGGTTATTGTTGTTGATTAGGTTGCTGTTGTTGTTATTGTTTAGCAGGTTGCCACCGCAACCACCGGCCGACGACGAGCCGGATGAGGAGATCGTTTGTGACGAAGAGGACGTGATCGTATTGTTGCTGTTGTTGCCACCGTGAACCACCGTCGGTTGGTGGTTCGGATGCGAACCGGGAAGGAACTGAGGATAAACGTGGTGCGACCACTGCGGGAAGAGCGGCCGATTGCTGGACTCTGCGTTCATTCGGCAAAAACGGCGACGAGAGCAAAAATCGAACGTTTGCCGCACCGGACCGACCGATTCAGTTTGGTTTTAGTTAATTGTTAGTATTGGTGGTGATTAACGAAGCGCAAACGAATCGAGCAAACAAGGATTTCCATTATATTAGCCACGAGGCGCACGGGGACGGGATTATTCATATTATACGATGATGGTGATGATTGTAGGCCAAAGGTTTCGCGAGTCAAATTCGATTCCCGCATGGTGTTTGCGCACCGGTTTCGGTATTGTTTGTTAATATCAAAGCAGCATGAGAGAAAGAGAGAAAGGAAGAGACAGAAAGAAAGAACATGGGGGAAGAGAAAACAATTGGTTTCGATTTAGCGCTTGTGGCGTACGGTAGAAAAGCTGAAAAAAAAAACTGGTTGTTCGTTACTGGAGTGCACAGGCGGGGGATTCTCGATTGGGGTTTGTTTGACAAACGAAACAATAACACTACTGAATGACAAACTCAAAATAAACGTCAATGCTAAGCGGAGAGGTAAAGCAGGTTCCGCGCAGGTACTAAAAAGCGAGCGGCGTCGTTTGGTCGTACTTAGAGCTTGCAGTGACGATGGAAACGTTCGCTAGAGTTCGCTGCAACAACTTTTTGTTTAATGTCGATTTTACGTTGAACCGTAACAATCTTGGTAAGGTGACGGAACGAAATGTTGGGTAAATTATACACACAAGTTTGAGGCAAGCACGTTGTCGTTCGTTTTAGTACACCATGAAAGTTTACACATTTCCACAAACGTGAAGCGTGAACATTAGAAAACGGTCGCCGTTGCAAAAAAGAATGGAAAATATGTCAAACCGTCTGGTGAAACGATGCCGTTTCCGCTGTAAAAGATGCCTCCGGGAAAACCCAAAATAAAGTGAAACTAGAACCGAAAGACCAACACGAAACAAAGCAACCGAGAAGGCGAGAATGGGCAGGGACACATGAGTGAACGCCAACCGCCAGCCTGGCGCGAAAACCTACCCTGCGTGGGTGTCGCCCGATGTATGACCGGGGACGAGTTGCGATGGATCTGCAGCTCCACCGGTGGCTCGAGTATGTCGCGGTACTTGGACACCATCAGCACCGAGATGAAGTAAACGATCGCGAGCGACAGGAACTGGGCCTGCTTCGTTTCCTCCTGAAAGAGTCGTTTCTTGAGCTTGCAAATTAGTCGCACTTGATTGGTCGCCAGCATCGCCACCACTTACCACATCGCGATAGATGACCGCCCGCAGCCGGTTGATGTCCATGTCCTGCAGCAGCTTCTCCGGATCCTTGACCGGGCTCATCGGTCCCGCCAGCGACTCGATGATCGTTTTCGACGTGGACTGGGCGCCCCGTATCAGCGCCTGCAGATGCACCCCGCCCGGGATGTCCTTCAGCGACATGCCGTTGTACAGACCGCGCGTGCGCTCCTTGCACTCGAGGCAGTTGCGCACGGCGCAGGTGCAAACCAGCCGCAGGCACTGCCGCAGTATACCGCCGGACGACATGTTCTTCTCCGCCTCGAGCTCGCTGAAGTTGAGCGAGCTGGCGAAGATCAGCACGTCCGCCATGTTGACGAGCCGCTGGAGGAAGGAGACGGCCACGTCGAGCGGCATACCCTGCGTCGGTTCCAGCACGTCCAGCTCGGAGTTCGGTGAGGTTGCGCTGGCGAGCAGCGGCAGCAGGCCGCCGCACGCGATGATCAGATTGTCGGCGAGCTGCGAGATCAGATGGACCGTGTTCACGACGAAGATCGCGTTCTCGGCCGAGTTGACGAAGTCGAGCACGCTCTTGGTGGAGTGGCTGCGCCACACCTGGATGTCGGTTTCGAGCGAGAACAGCACGTCGGACAGCAGACGCTGGTGGATGTACGACCACTTGAACTCCGGTATGCGGAAGGGGGGCCGCGTCGGGCCGGGCGAAAACATTGGCCGGGTGGAGGCGGACTTGGTGGACGCGGCACGTTTGCCTGCTGCTGGGACGGCTGCTTCGTAGCTCATGGATTGTTGCTGGTGCTGCTGCTGCTGCTGCTGCTGGGGCTGCTGCTGTTGCTGCTGAGGCGGTGATGGTTGTGATTGTGAAGCACTCTGCTGCTGCGTATTGGTGGAAACACTGACGACCCGGCTACTGCCGTTCGGTTTCGGGCCGATCTTCCCTTCCTTCGTGGCCGTCTCCTCAACCGCTCGTAACGTTGGTTGCAGCCGTTCCTCCGTCTCCGCCACCAGTATCTCTCCGTCATCTTCTTCCTCCTCTTCCTCTTCCCCCACGTCGCCCTCCTCCTCTTCTTCCTCCTCTTCGATGCTCGCAGTCGCATTGGTGGTGGAAGTAGTGCGTTTTTCCTCGATCGTCATACCCTCCATCGCATCCGACACAACAGAGATCCGCTGACGCTGATCGTCATCCTCGTGATGATGATGGTGGTGATGCCCGTGGTGATGGTGCGGATGATGCCGGTGATGATGATGCTGGCGTTGCTCGTCTTCCACCGATTGGTCGGCGCCCTCCGCCACCTGCTCCGCCCTTCCAACCGCATCGGTAATGATCGATTCGACCACCTCCTGCATTTCGGCCTGCAGCAGCTCACTGTTCGCGGCAGCCTCCACCTTCGCCGTGTCGGCCACCGGGAAGCAGCGATCCAGCAGCTCGTCCACGATGTCGCTCACCACGTTCGCCACCCGCTCCGGATCCGATTCGTCGCGTACGATACCGGCGGTGGACACCGTCGCTTCGTCCGTCGGTTCGGCGGTTTCTTCCGCCGGTTTCAGGCTCTGGTTCATCTTCACCACCTCATTGACGGCCAGCTCGATCTCTTCGTCCTTGATCACCGGCGACGAGGTAGGCTCGGCGGGTGCTTCCTTTGGATGTGTCATCTCCTCCTCGCCCTCCCTACCCTCCGCCATCATCATGCTTGCAGACTTGTCAATAATTTCATCGACGATTTTCTTCACTACACTCTCGGAGGTGGCACCGACGGTCGCCGACGCTTGCTGATGCGGCACGGTGTTGCCATCCGCGTTACGCGCTGCTTGCTCCTCCTCTTCCTCTTCCTCTTCAACGGCATCTTCTTCCTCTTCGTCCTCCTCCTCTTCGTCGGCATCCACCATCCCCTGCTGGTGCTGCGGCTGCTGCTGCTCGTCTTCTTCCTCCTCCTCCTCCTCCTCCTCCTCTTCCTCCTCGATTAGATCGTCTTCGTCGTTGCCGCGCACGTACCCATTACCCGTCGGTGCATCCGTTGCACCTCGCTGGAATGCAATCGACTGCGGCTGCAGCTTACCGATCACGTTCGGGTCAATCATCGTTTCACCCGTTTCTGGCTCGCAAACGCAGCCGGGCGTCACGCTTACCGCACCCGTACCGCCGATCTGCTTCACGCACTTCCCGCCACCGTGCATATCGAGCACCTCGCCCGTCTCCTTGCCCTGGCCAGCCGCTGCGACGCCGGGCCCGTTGCCGCTCCCATTCGCACCGTGTTCCCATCCACTGATCGTACTGATCGGGCGCTGCTGCCGCAGCGCCGGATCCGTAATGTTATCCGTCCGGTGCTTCTCGTAATGCTCGTACATTTGCGCGAACTGCAGCTTAAACTCCTCGTACGACACTTTCGAGTGGACGATCGCGAGCGTATCGACCCAGACGCGCCACCCACCGTACTCGTACTTGATCGCGTGATGCAGCAGCATCCGGAACAGCGAGTACACCATGTCCGACAGCTTCTGCTCCTCGGTGTTCTTCGGGTGGATGTACGCCATCGCGATCAGCCACTCCTGCCAGACGCTCATCTGCAGCACGGTGCGCCGGTTTTCGCGATTGTTATTGCACAGCAGCGTCATGTCGGACAGGAACAGCTTCTTCACCTCGATCAGCTGATCGGACTGCTTCGACTGCCGGATGAGCGTGGCGACCACCTTCAGTATCATCGGGTTCTCCAGCCGGTAGTGGCTCTCCGGCTCCGGGTGCTTCGCGTACAGTATCTGCTGCGAGATGTGCTCGGTCATGATCTCGTACAGCACGTTGTACGTCGGCAGCGAGACGGACTCCTCGTAGAGCAGCAGCCGCTCCGCCAGCAGTGTGTAAAGATTGTGCGGTGACATCACGTCGTACTTGCGCCTTTTGCGATGGAGAGGAAACACATCCGTGTTATTAATTACTTTATACCATCAATCTTTTTCTTTTTTATCCGTTCAAAGTCGACCGATTGTGAACGAATACGATGTGAATCGCTAAAACTTCGTACATGCTACTTACTTGTGCGTGCTGCGCGACAGGAAGAACCCGAGCAGCTTCAGTGCCTGCAGCCGTATCAGCTGACTCTCGGCGGCGAGCAGCTTGAAGATGGTGCGCACGCCGTGCTTCACGTCGAACGCCGGTACCATCGAGCTCGGATGCTCGGACATGAGCGAGATCAGCATCTGCAGCACGTCGTGCAGGTTCTCGTCCTCGTGCATCGTCATCAGGTAGTTGAGGATGCTCTGCAGCTCGTCGTCCTTCACGCCGTTGCCGATCATGATCAGCTGCTTCAGAAACAGCAGTATGTACGCCCGTATCGCCAGTATATCCTTCTGGGCCGGCCGTGGCCCGTCCAGCCCCTTCGGCGTGATGCCGCTCTTGGCGCGCGGGTTCACCACCCAGTAGTAGAACTTGAGCGTGTGGACCGTCTGCAGCACCGTGCTGACGCGGCGCACGTTGCTGTAGATCTGCGTGTCGCTCAGGAACTCGGTCGCAAGGTACGCGTACAGCCGGGCCTGCACCGTGGCCGGCGTGTAGATCCACAGCGACGGATTGAACAGCACGTGATCGAGCAGCTGCCAGGTGAGGAAAGAGAAACAGAAGAGCTTCACTTTAACTTTGAATTTCATCTGCTCTGCCACAAGCCGATTCAATTTAGGCATGCAGCAAGAGGTTACGGGTGAAGAAACAACAGCAACAGTAACATCAAAGTACGATACAAAAGATATATATATATATGCGAAAGGAAAACAAAAAAATGTTGTTCAAACAAACATTCTATGGTTACTTGATACGTATGACAAACGGAAATAAAAAGAATGACTCGGAAAGGATGACTTCTGCCGTCCGCTCTGCCCATCGAAAAAGCCAATCTCCACGCACTGCGCCCGAGTAAACAGTGTGGAGTTAAACATTATAAAAAAAAACATTACGTAGAGAAAACAACGACAACGGGTAACAAAATACAAAACTTCGATCCAACAATTACGGAGCATGCATAGCCTAACTGTTCCACTTCAATCGATTATTTCCCCGTGAAAATATCGCATCGAATTGGCTTTGTATTGGCTTTAGATTTTTTTAAAATTAATATATATTTAAAAATACTTTTTATAATCAAAACATTGGCACCCTGCCCGTCTCAGTTATAGACACTGAAAAGCAAGCTAAAACTAATATAAATCGTTTGAATATATATTAAAACCTCGGTTATCATTGGTTTGTGGTATGTGTGCCTATTGTGTGAATAGTCTTTCAATTGTTGAGTTATTGTTTCGTAATTTCCATACTAATTTACTTCTACCATTTTGCATTTGGAAGTCGATTGGACAAGTTCTTGATAAATATTGTTTTTATACTTTTCGCACGGCTTACCACGATAAACGAGGTTAATTTGTAATATGAAGCAAAACTCAACTCAAACCGAAACCGGATGCAAGGAAAGTAATCGAACGTTTACGGAACATTCATCGCAAAAAAGGCATGCAGAAAAAAAATTATCAATCGATCCGTCATTTGATTGCACGTGTGCACGTTTCGCCACGTTTTCCTTTGCCATATGCTTGTGTTCGGTTTGGCCCGGCGTTGTTGGCAAAGGCGTAAAAAACCCGCCGTGTGTCCGTATGTGTGATGCATCGCACTCGCGTTTTTTTTTTTCGATGTCGTGAGCGGTGTTTCGGTTCACTGTTTTTGCCGATACCGGAAGCTGTGGCTAACCTACCTGCTTGAGCAAGAGATCCGAGTTGGCGGACAGACACGTCACCAGATACTTGGTGAGGCTCAGAAACGATCCCAGCACGTCCAGCGACAGGTGATCACGGGAGGAACGTTGCAGCATGAACGAGATCACCAGAAAACCGCGATTCTGTTGAGCGTTGTGGAGGAGAGGATGGAGCATTTTTATTATTACTTTTAAGGAATTTCGGAAAGCTTCCTACTTACCTGTATCATGTGCTGCTGTACCGTTTGGGAGCTTTCAACGAGTTCGCAGATGAATCCAAGCAGTTTGGCGCTAATAATAGAGCAGCAAAGAAACACAAGATGCTCAGCTCAGCCAGTGGAAGAAAAAAAAACAAGGAAAGGAAAAGCCTACCACAGTGTCGGATCCTTTCGCACGTCGGTGCCTTCGTACGGCATATCGAGCTGGGAAAACAGTGGAAACAGCACCTGTATACCGCCGATCGAGTTCAGCGTACAGTGGATGGAATGGGTCACAACGGCTTTCACGTCCTGCGAAAGGGAAAGAGAAACGACCGATTTAGGACCACTTTGAAATGGTAAAATAAAATCGATGGCTTACCTGTAGCATTAGCGAGTGCGGCGTGTGCACGAAGTACGACAGATTGCCCTTGGGAGCGGATTGTAAGCACAGCTGGCCGTCCGTGGCGACGGGATTGTACATGAACACGATACCACTCGATAGTTTGCCATCGTACAGTACCTGTGGTGAATTTTTCAAGACGATTGGGCACGGGACGCGATGGGACGAAGAAAAAAAAAAAACAAAAGCGGCGCCGATTAAAGCGTTTGAAATCACAGTGTAGCCACGTAATGCAAATAAAATAAGTGTAGGTGGGTATGGGACGCGCATATATCCTTGGGAGATGTCCGTCCCGTGTGGAGGCTCCACCGCTCCACGAGCGTTTTCGACGGGTATGAAAGCGAACAGGCGAAGGATGACGGGAGAGGGTTGCTTTTTGCCAATTCGAATGGATGGTTGGGACGAGAAAAAAAAAAAAGATTGGAAAAAGGGATGGGGAATGGTAAGGAAAAACAGTCATGCAAGGTACATGCCGCTATTAATTATTGAAAGCGCTACATCATTCAGGGTTGAAATTCCAAAAAGGGAACGTTTACGTAATGCGAGTTGAGGCAAAAGGAACATTGGAGTCGCTAGTGGGAGCGGTATATGGTTGGGATCATCAAGCATTAACCTACCACACTCTTACGAACTAAAACGCGATGAAGGAAAACGAAAAACGGAACGGAACGGAGAGAAAACAGAACAGAAACGAGAGGGGAAACGGGGAAGGGGGAGTGAAAACGAATCCAAAAGAAACAGAAGAAAAGAAAAAAAACGCAAAGGCATCTAGTGTCGGGAAAATAAAAACATAAAAGCATGCTTACGGATACTAAATCAAACGGTTCGCCACCGGTGCCGGGGGCGGCGGAAGCAAGCGCAACACCGGAACTGGCCGAAGCCGCAGTCGAGGATGAGGAAAACGAGGACGGGTCGGCGGTGGCGGTAGCGCCAGAAGCGGCGACGGCGGCAATGGTGGCAGCAGCGCCCGCACTGCCACTAACTAGGTTTCTATGGATAGTGGACTCGGTCGGAGCCAGTGGCGTTGGCGAAAGCGACGAAACGATCGCCGCCTTCGTCTCACTCACCCGCTTGTGGTTGTCCGGCAAATTGAGATAGCACTCGTTGTCGAAGCGGAACTGGGACTGTGAGAGGAGAGTGGAGAAGAGAACGGACGCGTTAGATTGGGTTTGCTTTTTTTTTTTGTGTGGCGTGTGTTACGATTAAACGCCCTCACCTTGTAACCAGGGCCGAGCCGATGCATTGCACAGATTTGCTGCGTGGTGAGCGCCTCCGAGAATAGGTAGATCGCGGCCATCTGCCCGCAGAACACACGCTCCTCGTCTAGTTCCGGCGTGGCACCGACGTAACACTTGTCGAACGGCTGCAAGAGTGAGAGAAGGGCAAAGGTTGACAGGTTGCGCGGTTCAGACGGAGCGCCATAGGTCGCGCCATTCGCTTACGTCGTTCGTCGACACGAGCCACGCCATTTCCGTACTCGACGCCAGCTGGCCGTTCACCAGGCACTTGATCTCACTCTTCGTCCACCGGTTGTAGATATATACAATGGCAATCATGTACCACTTGCGCGGCTGAAACTCGTACTTGACGCAGTGCTGGAAACCCTTCCCTTTCACCTTCATCGACGTCAGCACCAGACAGTTGCCCACGAAGTGGGCCGTGTACCCGACCCCTTTGGACGTTTTAAAGCTGCAAAGCGGAGAGGATGACAGTTTCAAACGCTTTCACTTGTGGAGCCGAGGGAAACGGCACACGTACCAGTATAGGTAGGGTTTTTCACGCTCAATGTTCACCGAGTTGATCGGATCCAGCCGGAACCAGGTGCTGAAGGTGAACCCGTTCTCGTAAGGCCATTTCGCTAGCGGCGGCAGCACGATCGCCTGGCGTTAACAGGGCAGAATGAGGGTGTGAAAAGGTTAGTAAAACAAGAGTGCACCATCGTTGAATCGAAAACATCTAAACGTACCGAACCCTTCCGGCCGGGAAAGCTGAAGAACACGTCCGGCCCGTTCCGGTGCGGCATCTGCTTCAGCACGTTCAGCAGCTTGGCCGAATGGCGGGGCCACTTGCCGTTCACCGCCTTCATCGCACCGAACAGCAGCTTCAGCTCCTTCACCGTAATGCTGTAGCTCGCCAGCACGCCCAGCATCTCGATCAGCAAATCTGCGTTGGGGAGAGATAAAAACAGAGGAAGAGTTTGAAGGTGAAATACTAGCTCGTTTCTTCTCGCTCGGCTGCCAGCGCCGTACGTACCGGCGACGATCGGTTCGGCCTGCTGTAACCGTGCCAGGACGTGCTCGATCAGTCCGATCTCAGTGCAGGCCTGCAGGTTGCGGACGCTCTTCTTCAGGATCGCGATGAACACGCTCCACACCTCCGCCTGCAGGTTCGCTGGACAGTGATCGAGCAGCTCGAGCATGTGTTTCACGTTCTGCGCGTCCTGCACGACGAAGTTCAGCTCCATGTCGAATTCGCCACCGACGAGCTGCATTCGTTTGCGGCGTCGGAGAGAGTTGTTAAAGATAACAATTAGGTAAGGTTTTTTTAATTTCTTAATTTTAAGCGAATTACACGTGGAGGCTTTCATATTAAAAAAAATA
>JXWZ01009446.1:0-10525 GCA_000956215.1 Anopheles farauti No. 4
GGGGGGTGGTTAGGGAATATCCCCTCGCCGAAACTATATGGGTCTATATTATGTTAGCCATAGCCCCTCCACCACCATCGGTCGGTCGTCTCTCATCTCTCTCTCTCTCTCTTTTTCGCTTTCGCCTCTTGGTACGCGATTTTGTTTGGATTTTGGTTGGTAGCTTATTTTTCCAAACGTTGCGCACGTTCGCGTGTGTATGTTTGTTACAACAAAAAAAGGGCCCTTATTTGGGTAGCGTTTAATTTATCTACGGTTCGTGCGACGGTTTCTATCGAATGATGAAACATGAGACAGGCTGGTGTGACTGACACACGGTAAGGAGGAGAAGGTGCACTGGCTGAAGGCTTGTCGGATGATGTTTGGAAGCAAATTGTTGTGACATCAGGCTTAGTTGATTTGATATGCGGTGTTAGAGTGGTGTTGAATTTTGTTAACGAGTAATGTTTGCTGGTGAATTAATCCAGTTTGTTGGTACGATTGTTTGTTTATTGTGAGTTCTTTATCCACACACTAAAGTAGTAAAATCTTTTCCACTAAAGCGCCTCCCCAGGGAACGAACGTTTTGCTGGCGAACAAAGAAACCTCCGCCGGATTGTGTGTGCCGTCGTGTGTCCCGTTTTTGTAAACCTTTCGCCCATCGAGGCCCACCACCATTGCCGTGGGAAGGATAAATTCGCTTCGCCGGCAGGCGGCAGACCGACAGGCGAACTTTTTGCCCGAGATTATTGATTGCCACCATCACCGGGGATGGAAACCACCGGGGCCGGTTCCGGTGCGCCCGGTGAGGAGTGCGAAGGTGTCCGGTCCGGCACACACCGCACACCGAGGCTCTTTGCTCGTTTCCGCCCGATCGGGGCAAAAGATACAGAAAGGACGCGATTTTTTTTTCATGTCGAGTTTTTTTTCTCTCGCTTTCTCACTCTCCCGCTCACTGCTGAGCTTCCGGATAATGCTGGCGATTTCACATGATGTGGTTCAAGGCAAAGGCAGGCAGAAATGGTGGTAGAAGTGCAAGGATTTGCTATGGGATTGCTTTTCCAAACTTGTGCCTTTGCTGTGCCGCGTCCCGGGTGTGGTGGTTTTGGTGGTGTACGATCATAAATCCTGACCCCGTATGAACCGCCCGGGAGCGAGAGGGAGAGAGAAAGAGAAAAGGGGCAGAAAATTCATACATATTACGTACACACACACACACACACACACACACATACGCACGCAAGACAGTAGCACACCCGTTAAAGAAGGATCTCCCACCGAATAGGACCCGGAAGGAAGGAAGTGGGGCGGAGAAAGAAAACGTCACCTCTTGTTCCTTGACGGGGCTCGAGCGCGTGCGAGAGAGTAAGATAGCGAACGCTTTCTGCCGGGCGCCTTCTGCCTAGGACGACGATGTTGTTTCGTTTTTTGAGCAATTGGCAGAGCCTCCTGCGAACCGCGCCGGTTGCCAGGCGAAGGGCAAATGGTGTTGCAGGGGAAGCCGAAGCAGGCAGTTATGTGTTTTGCTTCATTTCGTGCTCTTCCTGCTTCCCTTGGCCAACCATCTCGTCCACTCGGTCGTCCAGCGGGCGGGGAGAACGCGCTGACTTAAGGACAATTTCGTTTCGATTTTCTTGCCTTTCCGATGTGCCCGGTGGCCCGCGTGTTGCTTGCCACTTGCTACGGGGGGATGCAAAGGAGCGAGCGAGAGGGCAGTTAAAAAAGGGCTAGACGGTGGTGATGAGTCAGGCAGCGCGGGCGATGGTGTGTTTTTCTTTGCGTCGATAGAAAAGGATTTCTTTTTTCTCCTCCTCCTCCTCCTGTTTTGGGACGCCGATTGGTTTGCATACACCTCTCAGGCGCGGGAAACGGAAGCAGGAACTCATAAAATTATTGGAAAATGGATTTTTCGACTAAAACGCGCTGAACGTCGAAAGCGTGGAAAATGAGGGTCCAGCAAAAAAAAAAACAAAGAGTTTAACACGGGCGTGGTGGATGGTTAGGCCTAATGGCACACTGTTTGACGGAGTTTGTATTGCGGATTGGAAGGCTACGTTAAGCAAGAGAAGGTGTAGTTGGTTTTTAAAGCAAATACTATCGTTGGATGGTTACTTATTCAGGTTCCAGTGTATATTTGGATATCCGCCAAAAATGCTTCGTTATTTGTGTGCCTTTTAATTGGCGTGGTTTATTGGTTTTTTTTCGAAATCATGGCCAATTTCGGTACCAAATAAGCCAATTGTCAAGTCATTTGCGGGACAAACTGAAAGTTCTAATATTAAAGTTGAGTTGAGTTGGATGTTCTGTCGACCTACTTTATTAAATAAATCAATAAAGAAATAATTACACCACTGGAGCTCATCGTTCGATCCAATTTTTAGTGACCAACACGCTCCAGTGAAGGACAACCTTAGTGGGGGATGACTGTTAGGTATATTCCAAGGCCTCTCAAGGTCATTCAATCGAGCCTATTTGCATTCATTTTAAAGCACGTCTGGTAACAACCCCAAACTTCGCTAAGAAAGTTAACTGCGTGTGCGACACTGACACGGATCATTTTGCTGCATGGCTCGCTACGATGGGAAAAATTTTTCTTTCCGTTCCTTGTCGAATATTGCGTGCGCCGTTTCTTTCACCGTGCCTTCAAAAATGACCACTTGCTCCTACCCAGTGTGGGAATCGGCCGAACGGATCCTGGCGGCAGCGCAACAGTATCCTTCGGAAGCAAAGGAGAAAAAAAGATTATCGTTTAGTTTTTGGTTGCTTCGAAATCGTCCCAACTCCACAGCCTCCCATGTTGCGATGGTGGTGGTTGCTGACGGAGAGAGATGGCGAGAAAAAGTGAGATAGACAAGACGACACACGAGCAAAGCAAAGCTGTGCGAAATAAAGCCCCCCGTAACCGAAGAAGGAACCGCTGGCGCTGGCCCTGCTGGTGTTACCGTCCATGATATCCGTTCTTCGCCATCCATTCCGAGGGGTTGATTCGATCCGCGGGGCGATTGACGAACTTTTTTTTGTTGTTGTTTTCAGTCCTCCCTTTTTTTGCTTTTGATTATATTCCGAGCTTATTTCTGCTTCCTTCCTTTCTGCGTTTTTTTTTCGCTCTCGCTGTTACTGATGTTGCTGTTGTTGTCGCTACTTTTCGCATTTTTTGTGTTATTGTTCTCCACCTCCCTTAAGCTGCTGCTCATTTATTACCAACAACACAGTGTGTGTGTGTGTGCGCGCACACGCGGGGGCTTTATTTTGTGGAGAAGGTTCTCCCGGCTCTGTGTGCTGGGGCTATAAATCGAGAATGGACACAACGAAATTAAAAAAAATAAAAGATAGAGAGCAGCGGCGCTATTGGTGGTAGTGGTGGTGGTTTGAGCAAAAGAACAAGAACACCAGCCGCCCTGTCGTGCGGTGGTTGGTGTTTGAAGATGAAGGCAGGGGGTGAAAAAACCGCATCGTTCTCGCGCGGCAGCACCCTCTGGTAACGCGGGGAGTGCGTGTGGAGCAGACAGCGGCAACGGGTGGTGGTGTGTAAGAGTGTGTGTCGTGCGGCTGTTGAGGGAATTGTATGTTGTCTCCGCGCACTTTTGTTGAAGTGTTCCAGGACGGGCCGTGGTGGCAGTGCGGCGAAGGGATGAAGCGAGCATAAAATAGACTATCCTTAGGGGTGAAACGAAAAGGTAAGACTGTATGTGTGTTTTTTTTTGTTGCTCCTCTTCCGTGCGCTAGGTGATGGTGTCGAGTAGAATTTATAATATATACACAGCACGAAATGAGACAAATCGGAAGAGTAAAAAAAGTGCGGGAGAAGCGTCTGAGGGAGCGGGAAAAAAAGAAAAAAAAAATAAACCACAGAACATCTGCACCCCGCGCGTCATTGTTTGTGAGCGTTGGAAAACCGAGACAGCCGGATGAGAAGCCGGGATGAGTGAGTAGTGAGTAATGAGTGTATTTTCGTTGGTGAGCAAATTGGGGTGAGTTTTTTTTTCTATCTCACGCATCGAAATTCTCTCTTCTTGCACCTCGCTCCATTGTTTGTCGTCGCTCGAATTGCTGATTCAATTAGTTTGGTGGCTTACTATGGGAAATGTAAAATGAAAATGTCCAAAATTCATTGGCATCCATCGAATGGTTATTCTCTATAGGTTGTTCCATATAGTATGCCGATTTCCATGTAGTAGAAAAATGATACCACTCGAACAAGACATTGCTAGAACGCAAATTTTTAAAATCATTCCCGAATTTGTAATGTCGTGTATAGATTATGCTACTGTGCGTGGTCAAAAATCGTGCTTCTGCCGTGTTTATTTCTCTCTTGCCGCATCTCTTTCTCGCCAATTTGCCAATCGGCGATTTCTGTGGTCGGTTGTTTGACATTCTGTTGTCTTGCCTCTCGCTCCCATGCTTTGCTCGCTCAAAACGGAAAATCTCTCCGCAACTGTGGAGGCTGGACAATCCGTTCGAGTTGAGAGCGCTCGATTTCTGATTGCTGTCTTCTTTTTCTTTTTGTTACTTAGTCAAAAAAAGTTTCGAAGACGGAGGTCGTCACACCGCTTGCTGCTGTGATGACCGCAAAAGTGTTAACTAACGTGCTGGAAAAACAGAATATACGAGCTCGTTAGTCGCGTTTGGGGATAATCTCCAACATCGTGTGTTTCGGGTTTTTGCTTCAGGTGTGTTAGAAGAACCGATAGTATCAATAATTTGGGCAAAAGCCTGTGCGAATGCACTGGGCAAGAGGAGGGGTATGTGTGTGCGAATTCGTGTGTCCCGTCTGTACACAGAAACGTAAACGCGTTAAAGAAACCGCGCATCGGCATCACTTCGCTTTGATACACATACACACAGGCAAACAAGCTTGCACGGGAAGCTGCTGTGAATCAAGTCAACCACCAAAAAAGCATCACCGGAAAGAAGCAGGTAAATTATTGTCAGGCGAACACAAATGAGCAGAGGAAAAATATGCTTCCCGATTGATTGTTGGCGTTTGTGTGTGCTCTTTGCTTCTTAGAGTAGGCGAAGTATCCTTGCAGAATTTGCCGCAAACGCACTGCATGAATCAATGTGAAATTATCAATGAGTGTAAGAAGGTGTGTGTGTGTACAGTCGGTGAGTTTCTTGCGACGGGACATCATCCGGGTGTGCGTGTACTTGCGTGTGTGCGTACACTTTTTCGTGCACAACTGCGGTAGTGTATTTTTTTGTTTATAGATGTTCCCCTCGCGCCAGTTCCTTTGTCCTTAGTGTATCAGTTTGGCTGCAAAACAGCAAACCGAAAATTGCTTTCCTCGCATGCCTTCCGGTTCTGCGGTGCGAAGAAAAACAAACATCCTCACGCGCACTAGATTATTGTGATTTGGTAGAGTGAAGAGTGTGGTGCGCGTATGTGTGTGTATGTGTGATGCGGTGCAACAATCGTGAATTTGATTGTTCATCAACTACGCTCTAAAACTGCAGCCAAAGGCCGTCAGCCAGCCAGCCAACCAGCGCTAATCGCCCTCATCATTATTGCCACTGCGTTGTGTGTGTCGTGCGATGAGTTGATTGCTTTTTTTCGAAAAAAAGCCACCTCTTGCTATGTGTGCTTGTGTACGTGTGTGTGTTTGCTCCGGGGTAGAGAAGGTGATGATGCTTGTCACGATGAAAATAATGAGGTGAACGGTGACCAAAATTCCGTCCAGAATTAAAACACAATCATCTACAAAATCGAGTGCTGCTCACCGGCAGCACTGCCTGTACACACGGCCGATGGATGGCAGCACGTTCATCGATGGATTTTTGTTGTTTCCCACATCATCGCAGCAGCCACTGCTGCCATCGTCGCCGACGCCATTACGTTCGATATACATTCCTGTTTCGTTTTTTTTTTTTCGTTTTGTATGCCGCTGTGTGCTTGCGCCTGCTGCTGCTGTTGCTGCCTTCGCCCTCCCTTTTATTCCGGGGTGTCAACGGTTGTTCGATCGTTGGAAAACAGCAGCAGCAGAGGGCACGCACTGCTGCTGCTCTTTCAAACACACACACACAGCCACGCACGCAGGCAGGCAACAAGGGTGTGCGCGCGTGTGTCCCGTGCGTCTCGAAAGGTGGAACCTCATCGAGCAAGAGCAGCAGCAGGAGCGGGATGGTGGTGTGTGGTGTCCCGAGTTTTGGAGTGTGTGTTTGCTGCGCTGGTGGCTGGTTTTCGGTGGAAGCGAAGCGCTTGCCGTGTACGCGCCGCGCGGAACCGCGAACTTCTCGAATCTCTCGTTAACGGCGGCGAAGAAGAAGACGGCGAAAAAAGGTCAGAAGGGAAGCGGCGCGCACCAATCCAAGAAGAACGAGTCCACCAACCCGACGGATGACGATGATCCCCCTCGCATGATACTGGTGGGCTGTTTCGCGGGTGAAGATAGAAGGGGTGGGGGTACATAGCCGCAACGAAAATCATCCTCATCGTTGGCCGAGTGAGCGGTGGAATCGGAGAAGAAAGATGCAAAATGTTTGGTTGCGCTGGGGATGTGGTTGATGAGTTGCTGCTGCATGTACGCGCGTATGTGTGTGTATGTGCACTTTCCTTTTGCATGGCCTCCTACCCGCTAGGTTGATGTTGGAGAAATATTCGCTAATAAAAAACAAGACGACCACCAGGAGCACACACACACACATCGCCAATAATTGCCCAAAGCGAGCGGTTTCGTAGTGCGAGCGATTTTAGTGATCGGCTGGTGCGAATAAGCGAACAAAATTGGTTTCCATTTCGCCCTTCATCATCATGCCCCGAGAGCGGATGAAGAAAAAGAGGCATAATCGAAATCGGGAAAGGAGAAACACACCACGCGGAAAGGGGTAATACGCGCGGTAGCGGTAGTGCGTTCCGCCCTTTACCCCGGGGTCCCTTTCTTCCCGGCTAAGCAAAGTGCGGCGGCTCACTGCGCTGCAGCGGAAAGACAATGGATCTGGCTAGCATAGAGGCGAAAAAAAGCATAAATCCGAGTCACACATACACACTCGCATCATATAATAGGAGTGAGGGTAGCCGAAAGACGCACTGAAAGTTGCAACATGTCCGCTGCTGTGCCCAGTGCCACACTTTGGTTGTTACAACGGTGCCTACTGCGATATGAGGAAAAATGTCTCAAGTTGGCGGATCATAGTTGTCATTGAAGCAGAGCGGTTAGTGCAAAAGATAGAATTTGACACTATGAGCTGCATAGAGTCCAAGGGTGTAGTAATTGGAACACTGACCCGGCCCGTACAACAAGACCGAACTAGGATGTACTTGAGAGGAACAGCCGAGAACCCGCATTTAACGTGTGTTTTATCTTCAAACCAAATGCTTAACTGAAGCCCTGTAGAACCCACAACAAGATGCCAGTAATGTTGTACGTGTTGCTAGTAGAGCAAGGTCATGTGCGGAGTTGACATTATCGGCTCATTCGAATAAGAAACAGGCAAGGCTAGGACAAGAAACTTCAAGTACTGGCATCAACAACACGGCTAGGAAATTCTGTAAGAGTCAGAAAGCATATCCAACAGGTATCCGTTGTTCTGTTTACAGTACTTCCGCTCGTATCAAGTCAAGGTCGTCTCATCTGGATCCTAAGGGAATCACAAGCCTACTTTTTAGCTTGAACAGCTGCTGCTGCTGTTCTCTTTTTCGACTACGGTACCTTGGGACTTCATTTAACCAATATGATCCAGTGAACGATGCTGCTTTCAAATATGTCACTCAGACATCAATTCGTAAAGTGTTGATATTATTTAACAGATTGCGATTTTTTATAGCTCACAAATCGTTAGATTGTTTGTTATCGGCAGCAGTTTGTTGTTCCGTAATCTGCAAAAATCCGCTGCAGATGATGAAATCTTAAGTTCATTATTTGCTTGTTGCAAATGGCTTATGGCTGACATTACTGTATTTTAGCAGAATGGTGTGTCGAAAAAAGGCGTGCGTATCGAATTATCCGATAAACTTTTTGCAAAGAGAAGAACTGCAAGATTTTAGTAATGTCCAGACATTCGAAGCATCTGCTGTCTATAGATTGCCTTAGAGCTAACCTTACTTTTTACTGCTGCATGTGTTTCTGTGTCACCCTGTGTCGGTTTGCAGATTTCTATCGCTCGCATGCTTCGATGATCGATTGTGACAAGTTCCAGTGGCAACACATAAACGCTCCGAAGATAAGCGCTGTCTGTGTGCACTTTGCACTTTTCCATCCGCGGTATGACGTCCGTTGGTTGCTTGTGTGGAACTGGACGTACCGTTTTTGTTTTCTTCGCCCTCCACCGTTTGTAACCAAACGCATCGATACTTCTACGTCAGTGAAAGGTGTCCCGGGATGGTCTCCATGCTCGAAATACAGTCACCGAGAATGGCAACTAATGGGTTTGCCATTCTTTCGCACCGAGACGATGGACGGCGCGGGGGTTGTGTGCACATTTTTCTTCTTCCGCGAGGAGTCGGGACGGACGTCGGAAAATGGATGGATGCGCGTTGTGTGCTGATGGCAGGGCAGTATCGGCGCTTTTCCGCGCCGAGTCGTCCGACCTGGTGGAAGCAGCAGCAACGGTGAAAACCGGGGTTTGGCTGGCATTGGCATCGATGAAAAGATGGCTTCCTTCTCATTACCGAGACCGTGTTTTTGCTGCTGCTGCTGGGAGATGCGAGGAGAGGCACAAACGGCGTCGAACGGACCAGAAGTTGGTTTCACGACGGGATGGGTGGGTGTTCGGGCGCGAAAGAGAGACCAGAGCACACACACACACATACACAACACACAATGAGCGACAGATCTGACATTTTGGATTTTTTTTACCTTCTTCTCCGACAACGACGACGACGACGGACGGCGAGCGATGTTGGTGAAGGGATCCGGGCGGGCGGAGTTTGTGGAGGGAATGATGATACGTCCTCTCGCTCGCTCGCTTCCCTTCCCGCTCTTGTGCTTTGCTTTTTCCCCGCTCTTTAATAGGGGTAAATCGTTTCGTCGATGCCTACTGCGTTTCTCAGCCGTCGTCACCATCCTCCCGTGCCACGACTTTACTCGCGCTACCTGCGCGCTCTCGACCTGATGGCATCCCCCTCCGTCTCCACTACTCGGTCTTCTCGGTTTGCTGCTGACTGGCCCATCTTTCAACCTATCGAACGTCGACGAACTCTCCAATCGAATATCGGAATCGAGTGCGCTGTGCGCTCGCACCGGTCACGTACCACCCGGGTCGGGTGTGGGGGAGGACATGTACAGGTGTGAGACGGGAGGACACGGGGGAACACAGAATATTTCTGTTTCCACATCTCTCGCCGGGGATGATGTTCATCTGGTGCGCGCGCTACGCTTCACGGCACGGTGTGTGAAGGTGCACGCTTTCTCGCTCGCTTCGATAATATCGCCATCACGTCCACTCTCACACACACACACGTGCCGTACGCGGGTGGGTCAACGCCGCCGCGCACCGATGCCACCCTCATCCCCCTCCCCCCATAGAGCCGTGGAGATATATTGTGCATTACTTTTTGCTGCGACTGGCTCCATCCATCCAGCAACGCCCGTCAGTTTGCGGTAAGTGTCAACACACGGGGGCATCGTGTGTGTGTGTGGGTAGTTGGGTAAGACGACGCGGAAAAAGGGTGAAACGCGCGAGGAGAGAAGAGGGAACGTGAAGAAGGTTCAATTTATTCTCCTCCCTTACCCCAACGGGCCCTGCTTTTATCACGCATTCCCGCAAATGGAAAGACCATTTCTAGAGTAGTGCGCGGCGCCAACATCATCTGCGGCGCGTTGGTGGACACACAGAGAAATTGCTGCTCGGGCCGGGGCCGCTCTCCTCGCCTTTCCGTGCGAGGAAAGTGCAAAAAAATGAAAAAAAAACACCACACCGTCATTCCCTTCTGTTTCAATAAAATTGCTTCTCGCACCTCGCGCGCCCCAAGGACTGGGTTCGCTCGTTAGCCGGGGCAAGCTGGCGGGCATTTTAAGCTCGCGAAATTCGCTCGAAATTGCATCGTTTTTTGATGCGCGTTTATTTTTTTTTGCTCCCCCTGCTTTGGTCACCGTCACGAGGTTGGGCGATTGATTGAGGGGAAAAAATCGGTTCTCTCCTGCGAGGACGAGATTTTGGGTTCTTGAAAAAAAAGTGAACGCCAAAACTTAGTAGGCTTTGCCACTGGAAACATCATCTACACCACCCAGGCAGTTATTTCGCGCATTTTTCCCCGCCCCCGGATGAGAGAGGGCACGTTTTAGATTGGAAGAAAAATCTGCCCTTCTTTTCCCTTGCAATTTTGGGTTCATATTTTGTTGCTGCTTTCATTCGGCGTGGCGCTCGCCATTTGTTTATCCACCACCATCGTCGCCTCGCGCATCCACTCTCGTGGACCAATTTTTGCAGCAGCTGAAACCTCCTCCCCGCTGCTCCTCCTTTCATACCGGAAAGCTTTTGCAATGATAATCAAAAACAAGAAAAGAAGCGAACAGGAATTTTTGATTGATGATTCGTTTGCTGCGAAGCACGGGTGTGCTTATACGCTTTTTGTTGCCTTTTTTTATTGGTTTCCTTTTTTTTTTTTTTT
>JXWZ01009447.1:0-17028 GCA_000956215.1 Anopheles farauti No. 4
GGAATCTGCCATCATCCAATTCTGACTAATCATTTAATAATGTTTAACGTTCGGGGGCAATTTTAAATACCAGAACCAATACCAAAACCGGGTAACGGACGACGCAGTTTCTCTGTTGCCTTTTGCGTGCGTGCGTGCGTGCATACGTCCCTTCCGTCCTTCTCGCTGGGTGAGTGTTTAAAAAACAATGATGTGGAAAATAATTAGCTATCCCACAACTGGTGAAGCGAGCGAGGATCGCTTAAACTACGGACGCTAAACTTAAGCGCCGTGAGCCGTTGCGTTGCGCCGAGGTCATCCGCGGTATGCCCCAGGAAGGCCGGTTACACAGGAAATGGGATGGACAGAACGGAATAGCGCAAACCCACGAGAAAAGCAGAAAACGAGACACACAGCATCATCCCGCCGTCTCCATCATCATCATCTTCATCACCGTCTCGTAAACGCACACACCGTGCGGCGCGACCTCTTTTTCTCGTGATCGTGTTTTGGTGTTCCTTCCCGAGATCCCTTTTTTTTACCTACGATGGGTCGAGAGCGATATCCCCGGGATTCATCCCTTCTTCTTGCGAGTGCGTTCGACGGGACCGGCCACGGGAAGCAGCGGAAACCGAAAGAGAAACGAGAAGAAAAAAACCCCCACGGAGAAGAAGAAGCGCGGGCGCGCGCGTTGTGGAGAGAAATATTTTTATACATATCATAAAAAAATCAATTTCCGCTGAAAACCTGAACTAGCGGATGTTATTTGAATACATTCTCTTCTCCTTCTCACGTTCTTGCTTTCTCACCGCCCCACCACCAGCCTCCCGGTTTGGGTAAACGTTTCCCCCTCGCTGCAGGCCATCCTCGTCGTCGTCATCGTCATGTACATGTGATCTTCAGATGATCATCATCTTGGCGTCCAATCTTCTTGGCGTGGTTTCTTCCGCCTGGTTCAACCTGTGTGTTGTGTACGTCTCCGGTGGTTTGGAAAGACTTTCCGACTTCGATCTTTCACACAAAACCCACCTTCTCCTGGCTCCTGAAGAGATGGGAAGGGAAAAGCAACTAAAACCTAGCCAATAGCCGGGGATGGTACGGCGGTGTGGTGGGTTCTTGCTATCTTTCACCTTTCAAACCATCGCTCCCTCTCCTGTGTGTGTGTGTGTGTTGTGCCTGTGTAAGGCGAAATAAACGGAGAGTATCTGGAGGAAGTACGGCAGCATCCAAAAGGGAAGGATTGCCCACCAGTAGGTTTTGGGGAGAACAAATCGATGGAGACATAACTGACTTTGTGGCTGACTTGACGGATCAAGACAATGATCATGCATCGATAGATATTTTTATGTTAGAAATAATACTTCTATTCTGCTGTCACCATTTAAACTAATCAATAGTTCATCTTTTTCTTTAACGATTTTTCATTCGGCAGATAGCCACTGGAATACTGGATCCAACACGTCCCCGAGATTACCCAACGTCGTCGATACACAGGTGATCCTGTGTCGATAGCAGCCCTAAACCGGCACGACGATTTCCGCCATCATTCGCGACCAGCAGGCGCCCAGCAGTGCAGCGGTGTCGAGCGGTCAGGTCGAAATCACAAACGGTGCCACCTCCCCGTCCACCGCCACTGCAGCCATCTTTGCCGCCGCCGCCATGAAGCTCCTACCCATCCCACTGTCTCCGCTCAATGCACCGCCTCCGCTGGGCCTCTGGAACTCAGAGCTACTGTGGCGCTATCCACCCGCGCCACCAAGCCCATTGGCTGACCTCAAAACACAGCTGCCACCTCAGCTCAACACCGACCCGCGTATCTGGGGCCGCGATGAGGTGGTCATTTTCTTGCGCTTCTGCGAGCGCGAGTTCGATTTGCCCAAGTTCGATCTGGACCTGTTCCAGATGAACGGCAAGGCACTGTGCGTGCTGACGAAGAACGATCTTGCCGAGCGTAGTCCGGGAGCCGGCGATGTCCTGCACAACGTGCTGCAGATGTTGATCCGCGACGCACAGACGCTCCACCGACACCTGCCGAGCAGTCCGGTCACACCGACCGGGCGCTATCCGCTCTCACCGCACAGCCACCCGCCCACACCGAACTGGAGTGCCCTTGCACCTCCGGACAGTCCGTTCTTCCACAGCTCGCACCTGCAGCAGTTTATGGCCGCGTCCAATTCGGTCACACTCAGCCCGGCACCGTCGATCGACTCACAGGCCGGCAGTCCACCTTCGCAGAGTCACGGAGAGCAGAACGTGTTTCAGCAGCAGCAGCAACAACAGCCGCAGTCACAATCGCAACAGTCGAAGTCATCCGGAGCGAGCTCGTCCGCGTCATCGTCATCGGCTTCATCGACGAACGGAAGCGCTGGCGCTGGCAGCGCAAACGGAACCGGCACGAACGGAGCCTCGACAGCGAATGGTACAAACAGCAGCTTGATCAGCAGCAGCAGCAGCAGCACCACGAGCAGCACTAGCAGCAGCGTCAGCAACCAATCCGATTCGGACGAAGACAACGGAACGGTCGGTAATGGTTCGGCGGCCACCTCCACCACCGGTGGCAACGCGACCGGTGGCAACGCGACCGGTGCCAACGGGTTTCATCCGCTGCCCCTATCGCACCCGGACAGCAAGCTGCCACTGATCGCAACACATCCACCACAGCAGAGCCCACCGCTAACGCCGATTTCGAAGGAAACGCAACACCTCGGGCAGCTTCAGCTTCTCGATACCAAGACGCTCCAGTACCCGGTATCATCACTGCTGAATGGTTCGAACAGCACCAATGGGGGGTCTTCGTCGCGCGACCGTGAATCGTCCTCGTCGTCGAGTGCGGCAGCGGCTGCTGCAGCTGTCGCCGCCGCTGTGCTCGGTCTGAAGGGTGCCTCAAACGGTACGGGATCGTCCGGATCTTCCGGTTCGAACTCGGCACCCACCACACCCGGAGCCTTTCTGCCCGTGAAGCGCGAATTCTTCCCTGACAGTCCCGAACCAAATACGAGTAAGTATCACCGCCCGCCTCTCCCCCTTCTGCTACCAAGCTTCTTCCCCCTTGTTGTTTAAGGTGTACGGTGCTACGCGAAACACTACCTACACGCACGCACACTACACTGGTCAACGATTAACCCGACATTAAAAAACGATACAACCGGGAATATATACTCACCCATATGTTTTTTACCGCCACACACGCAACACACACTCTCACACTCAACCTCCGCATCCCGTTCCCACCCCGGCCCCATTGTCACACGTCCAGTTTCGTCCGGTTCGCTTTCAGACGGCCGCCTGCTGTGGGACTTTCTGCAGCAGCTACTGAACGATCCGAGCCAGCGGTACAGTAGCTACATCGCGTGGAAGTGCCGCGACACGGGCGTGTTTAAGATCGTTGATCCCGCCGGGCTGGCGAAACTGTGGGGCAAACAGAAGAACCACCTCTCGATGAACTACGACAAGATGTCGCGTGCCCTGCGCTACTACTACCGCGTCAACATCCTGCGTAAGGTGCAGGGTGAACGTCATTGCTACCAGTAAGTATTTTGCTATCCAACCGAATCGGTTCTTTCGGAGATCTAACAGAAAAACCATACATTTTTTCACTTTGGCAGATTTCTCCGCAATCCAACGGAGCTGAAGAGCATCAAGAACATCTCGCTTCTGCGGCAAACGATGGCTGCCAGCCAAGCTGCAGCGGCAGCCGCTGCCGCCCAGTCTGGAGGCAGTGGTAGCGGTGTGGCGCCTAATGACCGAAACGGAGAGCGTGGATCATCGAGCAGTGGTGCCGCGACGGGCGGACATTCGCTGATGTCGTTGCTTCCGAACGGAGCGAACATTCACCACCTGGCAGCGGCTGCCGCAGCGGCCGCCGCATCCCAAAACGGTCCACTCTCACCATCATCGTCGTCCTCGTCATCTTCGCCATCGTATCTGCACCACCATCATCTGCAACAGCAGCAGCAGCAGCATCATATCGCATCAGTACAAAATGTCAACCATCGCAACATCAAGATGGAAACCGATCTCGATGACCTCAAGCCAACCGATCTCAGCACGAATGATCGCAAGTTTAGCTACGGATCACCGGTCAATGGGACGGATTGCTACCCGTAAGTTTCCTCGTACAAATGTGAGAGTACAAACAGCATGTTAAGTATCTGCTTTTTCGCACGTTCTTCTCACCTTCGCAGACTGATTAGGAACGCGAACGGGCTGACAACTATTCAGCTTCTACGGCAACAGCAACAGCAACAGCAGCAGCAGCAGCAATCAGAATCCGGTTCACCTCCATCATCCCCGACGCCCCTGTCGATCAATTCGCAGTCCCTGCACACGATCAGCAGCAATCTGCACCATCTTCACCAGCAGCAGCTACAGGCGCAGGCTGCAGCTGCCGCTGCCATCGCTGCAGCGGCAGAAGCTCGTCATCACCAGGACGAGCAGTCGGATCATCCGCACCATCATCTCCAACACCACCACCATCACTCGCACCGAAACGGTAGCCGAAGCAGCAGCACCAGCGGCACCAGCGATCACGATCACCGGGAACCGCATGACCACCGCGACCGTGATACGCCCTCGCCAGCCAACAGCGACTCGTCCTCACACCAGACAAGCTCGCAACAGCAACAGCAACACCACCACATGCATATCAAGAGCGACGACGACAGCATGATGCCGACGGATCTGAGTAAATCCGAGCCCATGTACTACAAGTAGTGAGCGGAAGAAGAAGCAGCAGGAGGAGCAACGGAAGGAGGAACGGAACGCCGAACAGCATCAGCATAATGATCTCTCACAGCAGTTCACGTAACCGCATCAGTGTGTGTGTGTGTGTGCCATGCCGGATCGTCGTCGTTGTCTCGACCACATTACCACCGTTTTTTTTTTCTTTTTGTTTTATTAATTGTTGTGTTAACCCCGTGTTCCACGCGCGCGCCCGCCCCTGCTGCCGTTCGAGAGATTACAAATATGACTGAGCCGAGGAATATAGTTGTACATTTTTTGTTGGGAAAGGACACTTTCTCGTAAACAAAACACTCACACCACTACCCTACCAATTTACTAATGTGCCAATCTGCTTTTGTTTTTTTTAAGTAATTGCTTTCAGAGTTTAAATAATGTTTAGCGAACATCAGAGTTTAGGTTCTCGACAGGGCCAACTGCCACGAAATTTTTAAGATGATAAAATATGATTCACTCTGTGTACTGTACCACCTTCCTGTGTTTCGTGTTTCGTATTTTGTTTTTACTTTCCACTATTCAAAGAAGCACTCATTTCTACCCTAAGAACGAGTGTGATACTTCATTTACTACGTTTTTTGTTCTCTCATCAACAAAGACACATACTGCAGCAGCAGCATACCCTTTTTTTGTACAGGATAGTTTAATTTTGCCGTTTTCTCTCACACAAGATAGTAAACAATAGTGGTTAGATTTATGTTTGGGTTTTCTGTAAAGTAGTTTCCGTGGTCGCTTGAAATTGTATTTTTTCGTAGCTAACTAAGATGTTAAGGTGTTAAGAAGGAAACGAAAAAGAGGCGTACAAGTTGAAGCGGTGGCGGATTGGGCGATTCTCGTCGCTGAAGATTGATATTTTTGAGATAATACTGATTTAGAGAAGCAAAAAAGCATACAGAGAGATTCATACACAAAAGCCGTTCGAATTTATAGTTACGAGTTACGAGGAAGATGCAACAAAACAAGTACAAGAGATAGCGAGAGAAAGAGAGAGAGAGAGAGAGAGAGATAGTGGTCAAGAATGACGACACAAAGCATACGCGTTATGTAGCTCCGTGTTTACGTACTCATTTAGTAAAAAGGCGCCTGTTTTTTTTTGTTTGTTTTTGTGAAAAAAGGTTGCGATGGTAGGGTTTTGTTTTTCTCTTCTTTACTTATGTATACAACACACAACACACTTGATTGTTTTTCCGTTTCCAATAATTTGTGTTTTTAGTGTTTAGGATGTAGCGTGTAGGTAAGCGTGTAGATTAAACGTACCTCTAAAAGGAAAAACCTCCCTCTTCCAATTGGCTTCCATTAGGCAGGAAAAAAAAAGGATTTAAACCCTCTTCTCTAGTGTTTTGCGTGGAAACGCTGCTGGATTCGAAAAAATGCAACTGATAAGGATATCTGTAGGCGGTAAGGTAATGATGATGAGATGATGTGATTGTGATTAGAAATGCGAATAGGGAAGCAGCATAGTACCAAGTGCACCGAAAACAAATATCAGCACGCACACACATGCACTTACTCAAACAAATGCAAACAAAATATAAAACGGTGTAGGCGATTTGTGGGGTATAAGAGCAAGTGTAGAATGGTTCAAATCGATACAAGGAGAACGGTGTTGTCTATGTGTGTGTGTTACGGAACAGCTAGCAAAGGGTCTTTCGTGTGTTTTTGCGCTAGTTAGGAATGGTAAGTTTAGGGACTGAGCGATGATACTTTACGCACGCAAACAAGAGGATATAAACTGAAGAGACATGAAGGGACCCAAAAGCATATGTACCGGAAAGGACGAGGAGATAGAACAGTTTCCGGAAACAATACGAGATGATCGTCTCTTCGAATTATCCTTTCCGTAGTAGCGAAAGTGCCGAGTTGCTTTAGTGGCGTGATCATAATCGCGTGAATTAAATCTTCCTTATAAAGTGTTTTTCCTTTATATTTTTTGTACTGTATATTTTCCCTCCTTTCCCTCCCCTACTAGGTTATGGAAAATAGTTGTCTTTTTTTGTAAATATAGTAAACAAAACGCTTAGTTAATTGAACATTTTATTGAGTTTGTTTTATTTTATGTTTTTTGTTTTGCTTGTTTGGATGTTTCTATCCATGATTTTCGTGCCAGAATGTTATAGATAGACGAGTTACAGATATCACAGCCATGGTATTATTTCTCCTCTGAGAGGCATTCATTCTTTAAGAAGCCTTTATCACACATAGTGGATCGTTCTAGCTACAATATATTTCGTAAATATTCCCCAAAAGAGAATAGTTAATAGAGTTTATCGGATTGTTTTCTCGTTTCTAGGTGTAAACGGTTGCAAGTAAACAAAATGAATTTGTACCACCTCCAAACCCATGGTGCGCAACATGCAGTTCAAACATTTAAAAAGCAAATAAATGGGAAAATACGTTCAATTCTCGACTGCACTGTTCTGGAAAGAAAAATACTTTTGTTGTTCGCTTGTTAATTAAATTCAAATATCGACACGAGAATAAAACGGTCAATTTAAACATACAGTTCTGTCTGCCACTCGATGGTACATCTCGCAGTATACATACCTCGGGAGCAGCAGTGTTTACAACAACAAAAACAATGTCTACAAAACAAAACAAACTGCTATGGAAGCGGTGGAGCGCACTAGTTGTAGAAAATTGTTTGTGTGTCTAGGAAATCTCTTTTCTGCTATAATCGTTATGTATTATAGAGAAAGAATACTCAGAATGTTTTACTGCGGCAGTGAAACATTATTGCTTAGTTGAAAGTAGATTTTATTCGAATGTGATGGGTTTACGCGAAAGCTCTACATTACTCTACATGCCATTTCAGATTGTTAACGCTGTGACCGATCTCACATGACTGCAGCCCATCTGCAGATGCGCTTTCAGTGGATACGTATCGTAAAATCCTTTGCCGCATGTCGGACACACGTGCGGTTTCTCGCCCGTATGATGCCGTTCGTGTATCGTTAACTGCCGCTTCCGAACGAATGCCGCCTTGCAGTGCGCACACTCATGCGGCCGTTCCTTCGTGTGCACCGACATCTCGTGCCGGCGTCGATCGGCCACGGTAATGTAGCGTTTATCGCATCCCACGAAGCGACATGCGAACCGCTTTTCGCCCGTATGGACGGCCGCATGGATGTTGAGTTTCGCTACCGTTTTAAACTTCTTCCCGCACACTTCGCACGGTATGGTGGCCTCACCGTGCCGTAGGTGTTTGTGCCGTGTAAGGTTTTCCTTCCGCTTAAACTGTGCCCCGCACACGTCACAGCGATGGTCGCGCGTTCCGTGACTTTTGAGATGGGCGACGAGTTTCGTTTTGGAAGGGAACGTTTTGGAGCAAACATCACACGCAAATGGACGCTCTCCAGTGTGAATACGTTCGTGAACGAGTAAATCAGCGCGTGTACGCTGACGAACGCCACAAACGGCACATATCGAGTCCTGTCGACTGCTCAGGGCTGTGTGGTATTGGAGAGCACTGGCGCTCGGAAAGAACTGAGCACAAACGTCACACTCGTGGTAGCGTTTGATCGTGGAAGATTTTCCCATAAGCTCCGTTTGCGCTTTGTTTTTGTTCAACTCGTCCAGGTGCTCGGTTTCGACGTGCTGCTTTAGCAACTCCAAATTATGGAAGGGAATTTTACAATTCTCGAAACAACAGTACCGTACAGGCGGTACGATCGATAAACGATTTTTTAGTGCTTTCAATCGAACGCCTTGCATCGGCATGACGGTTTCACGATGCAAGCTACTGTACAGATGCAACTCCATGCGTCTCAGATTGAACGTTTGATAATCACACAGCTTGCAATAGTACTGACTCGCGTCCTTCGTGTACCGCAAATGACTCTCTACCAGTGCCACACTTCGAAACAGACGCCTACAAAACTCGCACTGGATTCCCTTTGAGGCTAGCTTCCCTTTCCGCAAACGATGCGCAGTTTGGATGTGTTCGAGCAGACTATCCTTGTCCTCGAAGTAGAGTTTACAGCAGCAACATCGCATCCCGGGCAGGATGACTGTATCGTATCGGTTGGAGATGTCTTCCCGCGAGACTTGAAAAAACAGTGCGTGCTCTTCCGACATCAGCATGTGCGATAACATGCGCGCTTTACTGTCGAACAATCTGCTACACAGTCGGCAGAGATAGAACTGACGCTGCTCCAGCAGTCGTTTGTGGGACAGGAAGCTGAGCGAATATTTGAACGGTTTGCCACAGTATTCGCACGTGTACTTAGCATATGGGTCGGACCGAGCGATCGTCCGTTGCTGGCTCAGATGGACGATGAGTTGTTTTTCCGTGTTGTAAAGTTGTGTACAGCAGCAGCACCGCTGTCCCATTAGCTCAACGATCATGTATGTGGGGTCTTCCGACACGACGCGTAGATTTTTCTCCGGAATGCGACACACCGTACGCTGGGCACTGGGTGTGTGGAGTGATTTACTGTTCGATTTTTTACACGCTTCACCATCGGCAACCACGTCGGTTTCTTCGCCTACACTAATATCGATAAAATATTCTTCATCTTCAACATTCGAATCGGACGACAGCAAGTACTCTTCATCGTTCTCGCTCGTTATCTCCTCAATTTTTACTTCCTGTGGGGATATTGTACCGATGGATTGTTTTTCTGGTCCGGTAAACATCTCAACATCTTCCACCATTTCGGTCGGTTGGCTCTCGTTCTGCTGCTGCAGATGTTCAAAAAGCTGCTTCCGGTTTTCAAATAACTTCGAGCAGTGCAAGCATTCATATACGGTAGCGCTCGCTTCTGCGTCCTCCAAATGACGATCCAGGCCGCTTTGGTCTGAGTACGATTGGTAACAGATCGTGCACTGAAAGGAGCCATATTTGGTGCAAGAATTTTGCTTCCGGTGCACCTGTGCCGAATGCACCCTCAGCTCGTAACGATTGTCGAAGTACATGCTACAGCCACAGCAGGGCAAGCTATGCACCAAGACAAAGTGTACATCCTCACGCCACGGTTCGTTGTGCTGCTGTTCAAGTGCAACGCACTCAATCTGCTCCTCTGTTTCGTATTCTGGCTCATTTTTCGGCTCTTTATCGAGTCTTGCATCGCTGGGTTCTTCACTGAAAACGGTCGAAATGCATTCAGGCGGTGGTATAACTTTTTCTTGACTTCTGGAGGAAAGAAAGAACATGATTTCCAACAATTGCATGCTATTAAAGCACATAAACTTACTCAAGCTGATCGCACAATCGCTCGTGTGTGTCGATGCACTGTTGCCGCAGAGCAAATGCAATTTTCAACCGATCCAAACAGTGCAAGCAAATGTTTTGTGGCAAACGACGATCTCCCGTCACAGAGATCCCCACGATGACGCGTATCATGTCGTGAATCGTAACTCCATCCTGCACCAACTGCACCGATATCAGGTCGTCGTTATCCGGTCCGTAACATATTCGACAATGTTTTATGTTCATTTTATGGTTTTCTTATAACGGTTTCAAATCGATTCACAACCAGCCGAAAATATTACAGCCAATAGGCACAATATGCCGTGCGAGTTGTTATTGTTTTTTATCACTTCTTTTGCCCAAGGTAACTAGAATTGATTGAAGCAATACAATTATTTTTGCTAATATGTTATTGCAAACGTATGTTCATTATAGATGCGTTGAAAAAACTTTTTAACAAATACGCTGATTCTTCTGACCGAAAATGATTGAACATTGCACAAAAGTCCACGATAGAATAGCAGATGACCACACCACTGTCAACAACCTTAAGACACGAACTGTCAAAGCTGTTTTGGTTATTTTTTCTTCTTTTGTCCATTTGTCAATTTGTTCGAGACAAAACAACCTCGTACTTGACTCACTTTGCGAACGAAGCAATCCCAAGAAGATTTATTTGGATAAACTCTTCCCGATATTCCCGAATCACATTACTCCACAAGCAACAGATCTTCGCTCGATTCGTACATTAGAACGATGCCTTCATTTACCGGTGAGTTTGCCACATACGCTGTGTAAATGCAAATCATCTTGAACAAAACCGATTTCGCGAAAGTGTTCCCCATTGAATGACAGTTCATGCAATTGAGGTTATGGTGGAATTTGAAGCAGTTTAAATAAATAAATAAAGTTTTGTTAAACTTTTGTCATCCACGTAGGAAATTGTGTTGGAAAGTAAAGTTGTGTGTTGAAAGTGGTTTTAAAGGTTCCACCGTAGGCCAGGCAATCATTTGTATCATTTGGCAGAGAAGACAAAGAAAACAACAATGATTAAGCATGTTTCGATTGTGTCTTCCACAGTGAACGTGAAATGGGGTAAGGAGAGCTTCAAAAATGTTGATGTCAACACGGACGAGGAGCCGATGCTGTTCAAGGCTCAGCTGTTCGCCCTGACCGGCGTGCAGCCGGATCGACAAAAGGTGCTCTGCAAAGGAATTAGTTTGAAGGACGAGGAATGGAATATGCCTATCAAGAACGTACGACAACATAGCTACTGATCACTGCTATCAGATCAAACAAAATTGACCGTGCTTTACATCGTTTTCTAGGGTGCTACACTTCTACTGCTCGGCACGAAGGAAGAGGTTCCGCAGGAACCGGTGGAAAAGCCGAAATTCATAGAAGACATGAACGAAAATGAAATAGCAACGGCTGTAAGTCGCTGGAAGAGATTAAAAAACCACTTGAAGAATCGCATTATTTCGACGTACCTCCTTTCGCACACAGTTTGACACCCCAGCCGGTCTGGTGAACCTGGGTAACACTTGCTACATGAACGCGACGCTGCAATGCCTCCGGTCGGTGCGCGAGCTGCGTGAGGCACTGAAAGAATACAAAGAAGATCTGAGCGGTGGTGCGTCGGGGTTGGCGGGGTTGGCTTCCCCCCAGGCTATCACCATGTCGATGAAGAATCTGTTCGACGACATGGAACGTCGCAATGACTCAATCACTCCGGCCCTGTTCTTGCAGCGGTTGCACATTGCATTTCCAAACTTTTCGCAAACCGGCGAAAACGGCACGTACCGGCAGCAGGACGCCAACGAGTGCTGGTCGGAGCTGCTAAAGATGCTGCAGCAAAAACTGCCTGCACAGAGACTATCGCCCGAGCTGAGTGTAAAACATAGGTAGGTCCGGTACGGTTGTGAATCATTAGTATTCGATCACTTAAAAAAACGTCGATCCCACGCTTTTAGCTCGTTCATTGATCAGTGGTTCGGTGGCACGTTCGACGTGGAAATGAAATGTACCGAGGCCGAGGATGAGCCTTCGAGCAAATCGAAGGAAAATTTCCTGCAGCTCAGCTGTTTTATCTCCACCGAGGTGAAGTACATGCACTCGGGGCTACGATTGGTATGTAAAGAGAAGACTAGTCATTCATTTCAAGCGACAAGTGTTCTAATGTTACGGTAACTGTTCTTACAGAGGCTCAAAGAACAGCTGACAAAAATGTCCCCATCGCTTGGACGTGATGCTGTCTATTCTAAAACGGTAAGTGGCTTCTTATTACCACAATTTCATTACTTCGTTAAGCCAGTTAAAATTCCTTATCGATGTTTTGAATTAAAAATTTATTCAGCTCATGTTTGATGATGATTATTTTTGTGATACTAAGCATCTTGGAGTGTCCATTTTCCTGAATGCAAAGGATTGTAGTGGTGCATTTGGGTTTCGTAATTGGTACATCTGAAAGTTTAGGTTTAAGTAAAGTTTAAGTTTAAGTTTAATCTGAAGTTTAAGTAAATTTTTTTTATGTGAAAAAGTGTAGTAAACTCCTACATCAACTCTAGAAAATAAGAAAAAAATTGTGAAACCCCTCAACTGCACGACATAGAACATCGAGTACACCGAGTTTTTGGTTTGTTTTCGTTTGATTCGCCTGTTTCGCTCAACAAGCACACGCATACATATTCGCACAGCCGCGGTGGACGCGTTGTGTATGCAAACAAACAAAACATGCAACCCTTCCCGCGGTTTCCCTTCACGCCATGTAGTATGAATGCCCCTTGTTCCGGCGTATTGAAAATACGGCATATGAATCACTACCCATAATGACGAGCACTTTTGCAATGCACCCGCCAGTGACTTGTCTTTCGTTGGGAACAGTAAATTTGCACTTTTATTTCCATTTAATAGATAAAAAATGGATAAAAAACAAACACCCCTGTCGTGCGGTAGACGCAGGTGTATTTTCAAAACACGAAGCCATATTGAATTCGAACACGAATGGTGAGGCGTCGTCCATATTGGCTTCGAAGTCGAGCAAAATCGTTTAAGAGTGAGACAACCGGAGGAGTAGTTTTTAATAACGCTCGGTTTTTCGCTCGACGACAGTTGATTGGTTTTGGTTTTGCGGTTTGTTTAACTGTTTTGGAATGGAATGTGATACTAAATGTTGTTAAAGGATTGAAAAATTACTGCGTGCAATATGCTACCCTCTAGTTGAACAGAAAACTGAAGTTAAGTACTCCATCAGCAGATTATTTCCACTGCTCGACCGAGTAATTTCGTATCGAGTAATTTCGCCTGATCCAGCGGCTATCTCGCTCACCCGCACGAATCGTCGGGGCGAAATCCAAATACCGAGCGAGCGATTTCGCCTGTGCGCCTGAGCGAACAGAGACGCACTTATTTTTTCCCTGCCTTCTCGTGAGGAAGAAATTCTACCCGTGGCAGCCATCTTTATTTTGGAAACGTGAACTTTTGGTGATCGAATCCGGGCGAATATCTGGTGCTCCCCGGTACGGGAAGTGTTTCGCGGTAACCGAATACGAACCCGCTACGTGCGGAAAGTGCAATAAAAAGTGATTTAACGGGAAACAACGGGTCCAAACTATTGCCAGTTGGGGGCACACACAACACAACAGCTCATAAAAAGCCAAGCGGAACGAGGACGGTGGATCGAAATAGCATAAAGGCGATTTACGAGAGTGCGCTGGTGTTCGTGAGTGTGTCCATACACACAGAAGAAGATCTAAAAGCGCCGCCGGACAGCAAAGAAGCAGCGTTCCAATGTTTGTTTCGCGTGCCCGTATCTAAAAACGCATTTTTTCGTCCATTCCCGGAAGGACGCGTCTGGTTGTGAGAAGTGGTAGAATGCGAAGGAAATAAAACAGTTGCAAGGATTCCCCGTCTGCGCTTGTATTGGAGAATCATCAAACCGGACGGACGGCAGAACATGAGCAGGAAGCGTTGTTGTTGGTGTGCGTTTGTGCGTTAAAGTACGATTCTACCAGGCGATCGAAAGAGGCAGGGGAAAACGTGCCGCATTCTCTACAATCATCATTAAAATACTTCCCTCCTCTACCGGTGCTGGATGTTTTTGCTTAAGAGGAACTAAAAATAATCGTATCGTACACGCCGGGCACACAGCAATAAAAGTAGGCACATCCTGTGTGCAGCAAGCAACCACTAGCGAAAAGGATTGTTACGCACACAACCGTGGCTGCGTTGGGTGTGCGTGCGTGTGTGTACGTGTGTTTTGTGACACAAAGGAGAATCCCTTGAACAGCAGCTGTCGTCAAACGGTGGTTGTGAGAGGAAACGTATAAAGGATTAAACGCCTGTTTGATAGTGTGCGTGTACGTTTACCATCGTTTATATTGGTGTAAAGGGACATACAGCGACGGTCGGTTTGACTGCTCTACGGTTGCTGTTTTGTTAGGTACCATTCTTGCGGTTGGTGGTAGAAATTGGAAACCAATTTTTTCCGGACTGGAGTGCGTAGCCGACGTGCCGCGCTTAAGACGACGGAAAAGTGAAGTGGAACGTGCACAACCCACTGGTGGCGGTGGCGGAGGAGGAGGACGACGAGGACGAGTACCTGATGATGTCCTCCCACCATCACCATCATCCGCATCATCATCATCATCATCACGATAACATCATGTCGGAGGTGGAGGTGCCGGATGCGAACATTGTCGAGGTGGTGGATGGCGGGGCCGGATTCGGTGCCGAGATAGACTACGACCAGTACGAGGTGGGCGGCGTGGTGGACGGACACTACGAGGAGGTAACCTGCGAGACGGAGGACTCGCAGGGGCTGATGATGCATCATCATCTGCACCACCACCATCACCCGGACGACGACGAAGAGATCCTGCACCACGAGCCGGACATTGGGCAGGCAGTGCACGAGGAGGTGCTGGATTCGTCCGGTGATGCGATGTGCGTGTACGGCGACATTAACCTGGAGAACGAAATCTACATCGAATCGGCCGCAACTAATCCGGGTCCGTCGTCGCGCAAGCGAAAATCGCTGAAACAATCGCGCATCGGGGGTGGCGGTGGCGCGACTGGAGGTGGCAATACGATGATGAACCGGATCCGGGTGAACGATGGCCATCATCACAGTCACCACCATCACGGGTTAACCGCGGTGGAGCAGCTGGACGTGAATCACAAACGACGTCGTTGGGAGCAGAAACAGGTGCAAATCAAAACAATGGAGGGCGAATTCAGTGTGACGATGTGGGCGTCCGGCACGGACGACGACGATGGTTCGAACCCGGAAACGGAGGATCCGGACTACACGGAGTACATGACGAGCAAGAAGATAACACCGGACTGTGACGGCATTCCCGGCATAGATCTGTCCGATCCGAAGCAGCTGAGTGAGTTCACGCGGCCGGCACACAAAACGAAAGGTGGTGGTGGTGGGTCGGGTAAACTATCCACCAGCAGCTCGTCCAACGCGAATCACCTGCTCGCAAGCGCTGGCGACGGGCCTGGGATCATTCTTGCCGACGGTGGCGGAGGTCTTGGCAGTGGCAGCAGTGGTGTCAAACCCTCGTGCGACATATCCGATCGCAACATCGCCTGCCCGCACAAGGGCTGCACCAAGATGTTTCGGGACAATTCGGCGATGCGAAAGCACCTGCACACGCATGGCCCACGGGTGCACGTGTGCGCCGAGTGTGGCAAGTCGTTCGTGGAGAGCTCGAAGCTGAAGCGCCACCAGCTGGTGCACACGGGCGAAAAACCATTCCAGTGTACGTTCGAGGGCTGTGGAAAGCGCTTTTCGCTCGACTTCAATCTACGGACGCACGTCCGGATACACACCGGCGACCGGCCGTACGTCTGTCCGTTCGATGGGTGCAACAAAAAGTTCGCCCAATCCACCAACCTCAAATCTCACATTCTAACGCACGCGAAGGCCAAACGCAACAGCAGCAGTGGCGGTAGCAGTGGCAGCAGCAGCCGGAACCAGAGCCTAATGCAGAGCCTGACAACTGCGTCCTCATCGCCACATCATACGTCCGGCGGCGGCGGAGGAGGTGGAGGCGGAGGCGGAATCCTGCCACCGCAAGCGTTCGTGAAAATGGAATCGGTCGACATCGATAACGATGGTTCGCAGTACATCATCTATACGGATTAGGATGGCAATGAGAAGTCGTCCGAAAGGAGTTTTAGCTAGCGCTGCCTATCTGGGTGTTTGTGTAGCGACACAATTTGCCATTATTCCGTGTTGTACAAGGAGAAAGGAGCGAAGTTTTCACCACGCACTCCACTTGCTGGTGCGAGTGTGTGTATATGACGGATTGGCAAGCAAATTTTTGTGATAAGAATGTGAATCACAGCAAGCAGAAGGATCATGCAGCAAGTGCATGAAAATAACGGCAGGGCAAGTAAGAAGCATGTGGTGTGGCAAATTGATTTAAACTTAAGCTGTTCGCAATTCAATCAGCAACGTGTTTTTAAATCCATTTTTTCTGTTTGTTTAAGCAAACGCACCTCGAACCTTTAACCGATGGATCATGCGCGCATCGTAAGGCAATGGAAGAGGATATAGTCAGAGCAGAAATTAAGTCTTTTTACACGCAACTTCTTTGGTTTTTGTATCGTGTTGGTTTGGCCCGATAACCGGAGAGATAAGATACAGTCATTTTTAGTGCGTAAGAACATTTCGTTTTAAGAATCCCATAAGCGAGTTGTACATAGCCTGAAAGACTTCTGCTCTTTGTCACAGGAAAAAAACCCTCTCCCAATCCGTAGTGGCGTAGCGGAAGTGAGCTACGCATGCCAGTGTGTTTAACTAACAGACGATTGTCCAACAGATAGTATCTTCCTCACTTCCTACCTGGGTGACACACAGCGAACAGTGAGGAGATAGCTTTTAATTGTGCGTGTATATTATGTGTAAGGTGAAAACAGAACTCATCGTCGATATAGTGAAAGAGAGGTGGTATGGGACGCTTGAGCGAAGAAGGTTGATGTATGTTTGTTTGATGTACAAATTTTCTGCAGTAAAACGAATGGCAGATGCAGCAGTAGTAGGCGAGGATCGTTTGTATATATAGAGGAAAAGCCATTTGAAATAGTCCTTCTAAACCACACCCCCCCCCCCC
>JXWZ01009452.1:0-13862 GCA_000956215.1 Anopheles farauti No. 4
CACGACACAGCGATGCAAAATCGGCAAACAGTTTAATCGCAAACTAGATCAGTGGTCGGCAACACGAGCGCAACACAATTTAATATTCTAGTTTAAGAACATACGATAGTTCAATTCCTATTTTCAACTATTAATTAAGAATTATTGAGTAATATAATTAAGACGAAATAATTGAATATGTTGTGCGGATTAAAAGATTATAAATCATATTATCATATGAAATCGGAAGTAGTAACATATTTATTTTACGAATCAATCCAATGTACCTCATCTCTTATTTCTTCAGATTGCTGACCACTGTCCTGTGGTCGTGCACCACAAGAAGATTGCGCTTTGAAGTTTGACCGCTGTGTGGTAATACGGTCGATTGCAACCGCTGCTGCAACTACCATGAAGCTCAAGCCAACCTACTGCAGCCAATTAGATTGCTTTATTAACCTTCGGGTTCAGGTGAGTCTGCGACACTTAACCTGACTGCGAATAGCAACCACGGTTATATACCCCGCGAGCCCTACCAGCTCAAAAGCGCGCACACCCCCTTCAATAAATCAACGTTTCGCTTACTCCCCGAACGGAAGGTGTGACACTGACGTATGGGCAATTGAGCGGGGTAATTAAACGCGGTTAAGCGCGTTATCAAGTGACAACCATTTATCACCTGCCAAGTGACACCTAGGCGAGCTACGCTGCGTAACACCGCTGCTGCCGTCCAGAAGGGATTGCAATCGAGCGATCGAAAACGTTGATCACCTTCGTTGCTTCCGTGGGGTGCGCGTGAGTGTGTGTGCAATCGAACGACTGCTTCCCGGCACCTTTCTTTCCTTTCTGGTCTGGTCTACTGTTCACCATTCAGGTTAGATTTTCCACTGCCCGCGAGATTGATTCTCGGGCGTTCGAGCGTTCGCTGGAAAGTGCTATTAATTAACATTTTTTATTTGATTTATATTTTCCCTCTCGCTCTCGCGGCCTCGCTCGGAGCGCATGCCACGGTTGCCTTTATGTACAGGCGGCACCCCGGTACGATATAAAAGGTGAAACCGCTTATCGAGCCGTTCCAATCTCATTTATGAGTGGTCGCGTTTGTTCAACGATTTTATTGAGAACGCCGTCGACTGCAGCACCGGCTTCCTTGCTTGTAGCCAATGAGAGAGGGAGAGGGGAGCGACGAGAGGAGCGGGAGAGTAATGGGAAGGGGTGGAAGCACTCTTCCACGAGTGAGAGACCGATTTGATTTAATGACTTGTTTATTTGCATATTTATTAATCTCATCTATTCGATCTATAAACACACAATCCGGAGCACCGTGATGTGGAAACTCGATGCCGAGCGACGACTGATGGCGAAAGCGCTCAGCAGCGCCGCTAAGATCGAGCGGATCGATCGGTTCTGAGAGCACGTTATGTGGTTAATTTTCATAAATTTGTCGAATTAAATCGATCTGCCGCTGTGCTGTGCGGAGCGCGGCACGCCGAACCGCTTTGATGATCGCGCCCGATTGCTGCAGCAGCATCATCAGTACCTGGAGCGACTAATTGATTTCTCGATTTTCAGGCACACCATTTACGACCCTGCGCGCCGATCGATGATTGAAAGCCGTATTAGCGTGGCATTTGAAATGCCGAGTGCCGGCGGAGGTCCGTGTCACTAAAGCGATCATCGCAATAGCACTCGGGAGAGGTGAACCGTTTTTCGGGCGGTCCTGTCAGTCAAACGCCTGTCCGCGTGTCTATCACAGCCCGAAAATTCCTTCGCGGAGGCGATCGCTTCTGTTTGTGCGCGCTTCTTACCGAGCTAGATCCACTTGAAGCAATCGATGTAAAACAAACTCCTAACACCTCAATGGAACGCGATCCAATTGCACGAGCGCGCGTGCGTCTGATCGGTGATAAAAACGATCACGCACTGGAATAAAAAAAGACAAACCCGCGGCTCGCATTCGCAAACGCGCGAACGGTGAAAGATTTATGAACGTTAATGCTAGGGTTCAATGGAGATAATTAATTCCACCTGTGCTGCACCGCGACCTGATGCGCGATCTCTGTGTTTCGGCGTTGGGGCGCTATTTAAATAAATCGCATTTAATTTGTTTTCGCAATTGCATTAGCCAGGGTGAGGTGTGAGTGCTACCATTTGCTTTGTGTATGTGAGTGAAAAATGCCGTTCAAGCGTTCGGTGCAGTCGCAGGTGGTAATACGGGAAAAGGCAAATGCGGAATGCGCGAAATAATAAGACGTTTCACAGCGATACCCGCATCGATATCAGGTGGTGAAGATTGTAGTGTATTGTAGTTGTTGTCTTTTTGTTTCTTTTCTTTTTTTTTACTTGATTCGCTTCTGTAAAACCGAAGGCGATGTGAAGCTTGCTAGGCGAGTACGTCGAGTGCCAGAAGCAGCACACTTCTTTTCTGAAAGGAACAGCGTTGTTTCTTCGGTCGCTCTTTCTAAAGGATATAGGAAGTATGCGTAAACGACCGTCACGCTTATCAGAATTGTCCTCCTTCCCGATTGGTTTGCAATTTTGTTTCACCTTCAGCTTCGCGGAGAATGCAAATTAAGAGCAACCCGATAGGCACAGTAGGCAAAGCAAATAGCGTCGACATGATTATCACGAAAACGGAAATCGGTACCCATGCAATCAAATTGGTGACTTACAAGCCTACGCGGCATGATTTCAGTGGAAACGTATGCAGCCGCACCAGCAGCAACTGCAGACGCCAATCATCGTTTGACGCTCTCTACTTGGGCGTAGGGTAATTGTTCTGTGTAAACATTGGAGCTTGCTAACTGCACCACACGGGGCAGCAATTAGAAGTGCGCGCCGAAGCTAATGATCACCTTCCCACACCAATCCGATCGTACTAACGGGCGCGAACGGAGTGTATCAAGGGTGGGCAAGGGCATCGACGCCGGCCGTCGGTATAAAGGCAATCAGAAGCTAAATTTAACGATACCTAATAATTGTCGATAGAGTGACGCGTTGGATCGGGTTTCTACGAATGCATAAGCTTATAATTTCGATTGAGACGCGATCAATCTGTTGACCATGCTTGACGCGGTACTTAATAGGGTGTTCGTAGATCAGCTGATTTGCTAGATAAATCCAAATCGAATAGGAAATTGCGTTACTTTTATCTGGAATGATAATAAAGGGACTTGCCAAACATACACTTCATAGCGTAGGCATTCATTCTAACTTGTATGTTTGAAAAGAAAAAAAGATGATCGTAGAAAAGAAGTTGATATAAATAATTACCTAACCCATTTCTATACTGTTATAACTTCATCGCATTTTCATTAAATAAGTAATAAACTGTCGATAAATAATTGTTTGTTTTTATGTTCGATTTCATTACATATTTTATTTTTTTAGTTTGAATACTCTACAGAATTGTTTCAAACTTCGCATGTGAAACATTTTAAATATGATCACGGCTTTTGTTATTATATGTACTTTCCAAATATTTTTTAATGAATTGTATACGTAATGACTACAGGTAAATTTTCATTTCATATGTGAATATTTAATGAAATCCTCCTCTTGAATATATTCACAAATTATGAGTCTTTCTCATTCTTTGATAGTGTTTTGGATTTATAAGCATATGATTTTTTAAATATAATGTTTAAATAATATTGTTAAATTAGTTGTTTTACATTTCGTTTCGGAACCGAAAAACTTGTTATATGACAGCATACATGTAAATTCTAAATTTAAGCAACTGCAAGACATGTTTCCATAGTATTGAATTTGGGAGCTACCCTTGTAAAAGTCTTCGATCACGGAAGTTTTACAATCCTGAAAAATAAACAAAGTCACCAATGAAAATCAAATAAAACTCCTCCTTTCCTGTTGTTTCTCGGAAACATTGTGTACTTCCACAGGACCGGTACCACTGTATGAAATCAATTCACGTATCCTGCACACTCTTACTGAATTGCATTATACTTTCGATCGCTAGGCTCGTCAAAACTCTACTCTTCATGTTACACTTTGTTCCCCATGTTCTACGCGGTGCAGCGGCACCGTGCCCTGTATCTTGCAAGAACTTTTCAATCATGCTCGCAAAAAAAAACTTTGAAAACAAAACGTTACTAAATTAATGCAAACATTGGCTGCGATGGTTTGGCTTCTTCCGTCAAACAAATTCATTTTTTTTTTCTTTCCTCAATGAGGGCCTGCGTGCGCGTTCATTGATCGATTCTTGCGAACGTGTTTCGCGTTACTCACTACACGTGCAGAACGTTGAAACGTTACCCACCCGTAAGTACTCGTGGCATTTTTTATAAGCATGCAGCGATTCGACTACTGCTACCTGCTTGTTGGTGTCGTGTATGCAAGAAGCCTCACGGGTACAGCGTAACGCGCCTAAAATAATGAACATTTCGCTACCTTTTTCCAGCTACCCCGCGCGCGTCCTCACACTCTCAGCAGCGATGATTATTATTGGTGGTAATAATAACAGAAAGGGTTTGGCAGTTTGTAAGGGCGTCAAACGAAGTTGGTGTTTATTTTAATAATATTGCTGCCGGGGACGGATTTCCGTTCATCAAACAGTGCCTGGGCGTTTTCTAGTACTTCACACTGTGTGTATCGGGATGGAAGGCACTGCCCGTCTTTATCTGAATATTGCTATTTCTAGCCTGGAATTACAGTGAATGAAACGCTGAAATTCCATTCATAAAAACACTCCTCCAATGTCCAAGGCAATATGTTGCGGGTGAAGACAATTGTGTTATTTTAGTCGAGCTGAGAGTACGTGGTTTTATGATGGCTTATCTAATGGTGCTGCTTGGTGACGGTTGTACACTAAGGAGGGGAATCGTGAAATCGACAAACGGGTATACCACTTGGATTGGGAAAAGAATGAGATGGCATTATTGAGGTAGAGATTGAATTAGGGGTAGTTAGTAACATTATAGGGCAACAGCGAGGTAATGATGATGCAGTTATCGAGGGAGTTCGTTGAAGCTATTACGGGGGAACGCGTTTACGTTAACCGGTCAGAAAGTGAGTTTGGGATAGCGAATAAAGCACGACATTTAAAAAGCAATGCTCTGTAATATATGACGCCGAAATAATAAAAAAATAAATACTATCAATGAATAGTTTTCCGTTACAAAAAATGCAACAGCAACGTATGCGAATAAGATACACTTTATAATAACAATCTTTTTGTTTTTCAAAGATATCCGCAATACTAATTCGAATAACTAAAACTTGTTCGTGTTTATTTTTATAATTTTGTTCTATTACTTACAATAAAAGTCGTAAAATTTTTTGAAGTTTCCACAATGTTGTTCAATCGATAGCACAAAGTAGCAACAAGATCAAGAACACAAGACCGAAAACGAAACATTGACAAAAAACAACTCCGTCATCTAAAGGAAAAAACCAACAACGTCCAACTACCGACGGCTGTCGCATATTTGCTCAGTTTTTCATGACATAGAATAAAATACACTTTTATTTTCGTTCCGTTTCCAATTGGTGGTATCTTCTTTTACAACATAGACTTACAACGTTCTCTCTTCCTTACAAAATACTAGACATTTATAGTTGAGTCAAAACTAAAACCTAGTAAAAACATCACATTCAGTCAGGACACCGGATTACCTCCACTACAGGCGCAACCCTTCGCGTCTAGTATTTTCTATTGCATTTATGTCGCGGAGGTTAAAGCTGCGGATGGCCGCCGGTCATTACAACTAACGAGATCGTCATTTTCAGTCGCATCCACCGCAGTGTGCCGCCTGTGCTCAAGCGATTGCAAGCGAGGGAGGCTCAGCACGCAGACCCGGATGGGCGAGCTCGTGCGGATGCAGATGGTGCGACGACGGTGAACCCGCGGCCGAAGACGCTGTAACATGCGCCGGATGTAGATGGTGGTGGTGAAGGTGGTGTGGGTGATGATACGACGCCGCTCCGGAGTGAAGGAAGTAGGTGGCCGGGGATTGCATTTTTCCCAATGGTAACAGCAGCGGATGCAGTGGAACTCCTGTGTAGGAGCCTCCGAGTGCTGCGGCGGCAGCTGCAGCCGCAACGGCCGCTTGGTGCTGTTGGTGATGATGCTGCTGCACGGCTGCGGCATACTCGTTGAAGGCGCTAATGTTGCTCATCAGCTGTTGTTGGCTAAGGTGCCGAAGGTGTTCTAGTTGTTGTTGCTGCTGCTGTTGGTGGTGATGTTGGAGATGATACTGCTGTGTCGGGTGCTGCGGGTGTTGCTGCATGTGGTCACTGCCTTCTTCCGAGTCCGAGGAGCTGTCCGGTTCGATGAGGCTTTCGATCGTAAAAGATCGCTTTGGTTTGGGTTGGCTGGGTGCAGTTGTTGGAGGTGGTACTACCGATGGAATGCTGGAGGTATGGCTGGCCGGTGACTCCGATCCAGGTGCGTGTCCGAGCTGCGGGCTTACACCTGGAGCATCTTCGGGAGGTGACAGTGGTGGCGAAATCGGTGCGTACATCATGCTGGGCGATATGCTCGTTGCGATCGGCTCCGAAATCGGTGGATAGTACGCGGCAGGTTCGTGGTACGTTGGAGCACCGTTCTGGGCCATGAAGAAACGATTCATGTTTGCGAGCGCAATGAATTCCTCGTTCAAACATTCTTTATCGGTTTGATGCAGCTTGAAGCGCTTTCGCCGACGGAGTAGACTTCCGTTTTGAAACATATCGAAAGCCTTCGGGTGCAATGTCCAGTACGCCCCCTTTCCAGGACGATCCGGGCGACGCGGAACCTTGATGAAGCAATCGTTAAAGCTGAGGTTATGACGCAGCGAGTTCTGCCACCGCTGCGTATTGGTGCGATAGTACGGGAAGCGATCGGTGATAAACTGGTAGATGTCGTTCAGAGAGAGCATCTTTTCCGGCGAGGACCAAATCGCCATTGCCGTCAGGGAGATGTACGAGTATGGTGGCTTTTGGTCACCGTACGAATCACGTGATGGCCGCGGCATTTTTGTGTGACAACTTTTGAACAGTAACTAACACCGGCACTAGACTAGGATATAGGACACGTCGTGACACAAGCTGAAAAGCGTGACCTTTGAGAAAGATATCTCAAAGCACCGCACTTGCTTCGTTTTTAAGCTTCTAAAAGTTCGTTCAATTTCACTGTTGGCACTGTAATCACTTCGAATTTATTGTTAAATCTACTTCAACTCGAAATCGATTCTATTGTTGCCGAATCCTTGCTATGCACAGTATAGTACACAATACAAACGTTCGGTAATTTCTCTGGTCGCGACGATCCGTTCAGCGCTGTTTCTCACACATGACTAACGAATCGAGCAGCATGAAAACATAACGTTACGTTTTGGAACCTGTTTCAGGGTTCGTCGGAAAGCACGCACACTACCTGCGCAACCTATCAACGAACAGAGGTGCGTATGAATGGGGGCATTCAGCCATTCTCACAATGCGCACACAACCAAACGAGAGTTTCTTCCCCGCTCATTTCGTACCCTTGGAAGAAAATAAATCCAACGAGCGGTAGGCGTGGCTACGGACGCGTTTTTCCTAGCGCTCACTCGTCTCTTGCTCTCGCGTTGAAGCTCAGCCGAGGGCAAATACACATTTATTCCCACAAATATTTGCCTTTTTTGCAATTTTTCTAACGAGATTCTTGTTTGCTGCCCAGTTGTGGTTGTGTGCGTCTGTTGGCGACGCTAAAAACAAGAAACACGAAAAACAGCTTGAAACCAAGAAATTCAGCTCGGCTACGGATTCGAAAACAGAAAAACAACTAAAACATAATAAAAGAAAAATTAACCCGGAACGGCACCAAACATGAGGGAAAATGACTTAAGTAAATTACATGATTAATTATGAATTTACGTTTTATCGTGGATAATGATTTGTAGAAAATTTAATGATTCTCTTTGTGCGGCTCCCATTGCTGCAGCTTGGATGGTTGGATGAAGCGAAGGTCGGGCTTATTTTTTACTCCGCTTCTGTTGTATTTAGCCAGCTCAACCACCGATTACGACAACCATAAGGGAAGAGATTTGTGCGTGATATGCATGCTAAACGAACTACCGTTGATGGTGCTCGGCATATCGAATGTTCTTTAAACGATCTCTGCTTTAGATTTTTTTGTACACCCTTTTTTAGATGTACTTTGCACGTAATGTTGAGTTGAATTATCCATAGCCTAAATGCTGGTCGCTAGAAAAGGATCGCGCACGTTAAATGCTTCTATTTGAATTACGTGGTAATTACCTATAAATTTAAAATCAATTAGGCTATACTACCTCCATTACCGGGACCGGTTTCTTACGGTTAGTATGGTAATTTGGCAGCATTTGGTTTAGTCCATCGCTCTTGCACAGAAGCTTTCACATCACAAAAAAAACCGGGTAAAAAATAATCCGTTTTTTACAAATATTTAAATTGGCGCTTTGAGGCTGCCGACGCCAGCAAAACGAAACGTGGAGGATACTCATTTGTTTTCCATTAGTCGATTGGCCACAGTGAGGGCTGGTACTGCTGTTGAAAAAAAGAAAAGAAAGCCCCAAACGTGACGCCATCACCGCTTGTTTGTGGTACGTTGAACCGAATTCATTCACTATTTGTATCGTAACAGGTGCTCGCTATGAGTGCGGGAAGCTTCCAATGAAACCCATTATTCAAAACAGGATAATATACTTACGCCAGATAATCAACGCTGTATATTTACAGCTTGCCCGTCGTACTGATGGGGCAATAAAATGCGAACGGAAGAAGAGTGTGTGTACATGGCATTGCTCGTCGTAATGTAATTTTCCATTTTGACGATCACTCAAATACCGCATGCTAATGATCTATCATAAATATTTACAGCCGGGGGTTTTCCCCCAGCAAGACCTCCTAAAAAAAATGCTGTATGAAAAAGGATGCTGTGCTACGTTCGATCATTGTCACGTTCCGGAAGGTACCCAAAAGTCGCTATATAAACATTGACGGGTGCATATAGGATAAAAATCAGTACCATCAAGACCGGGTGCCTGATGGCTATTCCGCCCACCGTATGCAGGTGGCGACAGTGGATCCGGATTTCCCAGCAGCGTCGTAAGCACAAAAAGTAACGAAAAAAACCATCCTCTCCAGATGATAAAAATCCTCAGACCTTGCCTGGACCCGTGCGTTCAGGTGTCATTTCGGTTTTCGTACGTTAGGGCGTAGAGATGTGAAAATAATTACCTAACCAACGCTCCATTCAACTTCACTGTTTTATGGTAAAGTTTTTATGCCCGGAATTTCGCCTTGAACGAAAACGCAGACGTTGGTTACCGGCGCTTCCATCTTCTCGGCAGTAAAAGAGGACTCAGGAATAACATTGTTTTCCTAAAGCTTAATATTCATTCACAAAATCCATTCAACGCATAATGTGCTCACCGAGTGTGTGCTAGCAGTAACCGAGTATAATTTTACGGCATCTGTCCTCAACACACCTTGGGTTCCTATCGCAACGCTTTGTGTTTTCTGCTACCAAAGGCCAGTGGTCAGACGGAACCGTGAATATCGGCACGACACAAGGGACTTTCGGCGTCCTGGACGATTGTGTGACCCTTAAGGAAGTGGAAGAATTTTTGACACACACACACACATAAAATGACGTCCAAAAACAGCTAATGGAAACATTTCTTCCGCCAACACCATTGCCATTGCCGCCTATTCATGCCGCGCTTCGTTGCGTTCGATTTCCGGGGGACGTTCCGGGGCACTCTGTTCCTTTGCGGGTTGCCATGTGCAACCGGTCAGTGCTAAATCTAAATCACCGATTTTAGGCGTGGAAAGAGGAATGACGAACATGGCTCTGAAATTCACCAAACTTTGCTGCACCTTTGTGACTCGGAATCGTGCCTTTCGGTGCCACTCCTTCAAGATTGTTGATCGTTTTTCTTTTTTGTTTTGTTGTTGTGGAAACATGCCAGGCTTTGCATGCTACACGTGGTCGCGGGAGTCGCGACTACAGCTTGAAATGGTGCTCACATCTGCTTTGTTAACAAAAGTAAGCTTGTTCCAAGAAATCAGAACAAACTGTATTGTACATGCAGTTGAAAAATGAAATAGCCTCGGGCCAGGCACAAATTTGTGCGCGACACGTTCTCGCAAGTATGTTGGGTGCGCCCTATGCTTTATGTTTGCTCTCGTGCTGATACGTATAAAGCACATGTGAGGAGAGACAATCGAAAAGCCTTGAAGGGAATATTTGGAGGCAATAGTGAGCATTTATTCAAATTGTAAATGATTGCATATGAATAATGTAAACAGCTAGCCTCAAAGCATTTGCATGAAGCTATCCCTATTTGTACATGAGTCACCCCAGAAAATAATTTATTTTGCTGTAATATACCACAGACAACAACATCAATCTAGGTACATGAGATTTGACAAATATTGTGATTTCAAAATCATTCGATTTAATGTACTTTCACTAGAAACCGTAGAATTGCATCGAATTTATCTTGGTGGGCTTAGCAAGCCGTGACCAATGCGACATAACACCGAAAATGCTTTCGAATTGATTTTACCTTCCTGCCCAAAAGCCTGCCAGGACGACAACATAGCAGGCTGCTGGACTCGTTACACGCCACGGAAACCATGGCTAATGTGATGAATCGGAAGCTGCGCAGCTGTTCTGGAGCTCCCTAGCAATCCATCTGTTGCCCTCTGACTTTCTGTTCCGCTAATTTCTATTCAACTGTGCGCCTGGGAGCCGAGAACAAAAGAGCTGTTCCTTCGAGGACAGTCACGTTTAACCTATGACGAGGATCTCCCGACCACATTACGCGCTCCGGTTCGATTTTCAACAGTCGTCAATCTCTAACGAACCAATAAAGTGACTCGAACAAATCGAGCCGAAACCTCAGCAGTGCGAGTTGTTGTTAGCCCTGATCCAGACTCACTCTCCGCCAATGGAAATTGGTCCAAATGAAGCATGTAAACAGGAATTCCAGCCCACTCAGCGGATGGGCCACCGATCGATCTTGCATTCGATCGAAATTGATTCAATTAGCCGGGTTGATCGAGTGTGAAAGTTCTTTGAAATTTTTCGCGGTCCGTACCTCCACGGGGAAACATTGCAAGGAAAATTGCTTCTCGATCGCGCGATCCCGGTACCCCTCTTGGTAGTTGGGGAGGCAAGAAACGCTCAATCCGACCACCAAAAGCGAGGAAGCGAGGAACCAGAACGGATGTGGCAGTTGAGAGACCTCACAACGAAGCGGTGGTGTGAAGTTTGGGCTCCTATTTAATAGCATCGAGATTTTTAATGGCATTTTTATTTCACCGCATGCTTTTTCCCGACTGGTGTTTCTAAACTTTTCCCTTCCTCACATACATGCGTGCCTTTCTCACGAACAGGAACGGTTGATTTGTTTTTTGATTTTTTTGTGCACCTCCATTGAATGTAGCCTGTTGAGGCAATGCGAGCACAGAGGTCGTTTTTCTTCCCGAAAGCGTTTGGGTTCCGATTGCGATTCTTTGTTCTTACCCGATTCAATTCTTATTGTTTTCCGCAACAGGCAATAAAATAGAAAAAGCTCTGAAACGAAGAATCACTTACACAACGGGGTTGGTATTTGTTATCCCCTACCCGCGATCGCTGTACACATTAGATCAACGACGAGGTGAACCACTTAAAACCAGAAGCTCACTCAAAATATGGCCGCGATGCAGTGGTCCCGCTGCCATGGCAGCGAGGAGAGGAGCATTTGCGTGACGAAGGAAAACTTATCAAACGCCGTGACGAGCCAAACGACGGCAGCGAAACGGCACACAGGAAGCTAGTACGTTGCGCTGGGAACGGAAAAATCGCGGCCACCGTCGCATCATCAGGCCGGTATTAGTATCGCTTTTCACCAAATTCGGTTCCAGCCAGGTCAGGTTTCGACGACGATTGACATGGGAAAACAACGTCGCGCGCCGTTCAACTTTATGAGAGCGTTACAGCGGAAAGTCAGAGTGATTGTTTTCGTCTTACGTTGTTGAAAATTGCCGCTAGCATGACAGAGCACAGGTGAATTAGGCATGGGAAAAATCAATCAAAATTAAGCGTGATCGTGAGAATGTTAGATCGAGCGAAAAGAATACTGATCAAATTTGTGTCATTTTGATTTCAATTTACTGTACATACGCTGAAGTATCATTTTCAAAATTTAAATACCAATACTTGTATTTACGATGGTAGGTTTACTCAAATCTCATATACTATTTGGTGTAATTACTGCTTCCTCTACTTTTAAACACTGCTTCCTTTACACTTTATATAAAACCTTTTTACCAAAACCTATGTTGAATTTTCGGTATAAATAGCACAAATAGTGCAAATACCTATTTCACATTTTGAACAGCACGAACAACTCTCAAACCGGTAAATACATGATTGAAATCCTCCACTTTTCAACATTGCATCGTTATCGTTTTTCTTGTTGATTTAGTTGGTTAAACAGCCCGTCTGAGAGAGGAAATAAAAAAATACAGCCCCCAAATCATCCCGCTAACCAATGTTTTTAACATTAACGATATCGCAAAAATGTTGCACACCATTTCATCAACCGACTCAACGACGAGAGAGCAGAAATTACGGCATTAAGTTCGTCCGATCATTTTTATCTTCTCATTAACTCCCGCCACCTGTGCTAATAACAGGCTGTTTGAGCGAACAGCCCAGAAACGGTTCATCCCAAAAAATCACCCAAAACAAAAGCAAAACACCACACAGCCAGATTTTTTGCACGCCTCGACAAAAGCATCCGGTACGGCGGTAAAAATGGCTATCAAAAATAACATATTGCTGACTGGGGTGTTGAGGGAAAATTTAATAAAGGACCATCCCACACACCCTAGCTCTTACTCTTTCTCTCTTTCACATACACACAAAGGTTGCTTCGGTCTCGACAACGGTAGGTGCCTTGGGGTGCGCAGCCTGTGCGATGGGTGTCGGTGTCCTTTGAACAAATATATGAAGGTGTTATTCAGGTAATTAATATCATGTTTATAGATGTTTGATGATGATCGTCCGCTGGTTTAAGGATTGAGCTCGTTTCAAAGCTGTATGTGTGTCTGTGTCTGTTGTTTTCTTTTCCATTTCTACTTCATTTCAACGTATTAAGCTTTCATATTTCGTTCGTTCTTCCCGTGAGCTTGTCCCGAAGCTTATAAAAGCATAAAAGAGAGCAACCGGCATAGCACAGGCATTAAATTGGTTCGTTGGTGAGAAAGGAGCCGCAAAAACATGCCCAGGCCAAACCCCTACCAGCGGACATCATCAACACGAGCATCAAGTTGCGGAGCGCCCGTTTGGGACGCACCATGGACTCTACAAAAGTTGTTAAACGACCTACGTTTTCTTATACGTTCGCTGCTAAGGCGCGCGAGCTTGAATTGGCCTCGGTAAATATCTCCTGCGGTGCGGTTCAATCGTTTATTAGCTGAGGCTCAAGCGGCGTGAGGGATGTTTCGGTTTTGTGTGCGAGCGTTGCATTGTCTCGTTAGAGTTTGTTACGTGTTACTCGCAGGACATGCTCGCACTTCCAGAACGTGTCCACAGAAGGTAGACCGTAAAACATCCTAGTTTTGCCTCCCTCTCAGATAGGACCAATACCTTGGATCATAATAATCATTTATAAACTTTATGGATTCTGTGCACCAGTGCAGCAGCAACATTTGTCAGAGGAGCATAAATGTGATGTGGTTGATTGAATCGAATGAAAGATTGCTCTTGAAAGCAGGACATCAATTAATTAGGTTGTAGTTTTTTTTTATATAAATGCTCCACGCAAACAATTCCATCATATTGTTTAAAAATTATCATTGTTGTATGGTTCAAGCATAATTTGATTAACAAAAAAGTCATGATGAACTAAAGCGATTGAAAAGAA
>JXWZ01009454.1:0-11898 GCA_000956215.1 Anopheles farauti No. 4
ATGTGATAAAATTTCGTTTTCTTTTTCCATCAGTATCTACAATATTTTTTTCAGTTTTATCACTTTGTGTCCATATAAATGCTTTTCTGTTCCTAGTCTATTTACCCCATTCTATGATACCAATTTAGCATTTATTTCGTTTGCTTTTGACATACTGCTATGTATTATTTTTGCTTTTTCGCATTATTTTTTATGTTAGATATGGTTATGCTTTATGCTAAATTGTGTTTGATGAAGATATGTGTGTTAATCGAATGTATTTTTTTCTCGTTTTTTTTTCTTTTTCGTTTCGATCATCTCTTCAAATTTCCACTGCCAAAATTCATCACAATCTGCCTAATTAAATGTTCATGTATATATGTATGTGTATGTGTATTTTTTGTAATATATGTTCATATTGCACTCTCAATACAATACATGTATTGTGTTCATTCCTCTTAAAAATCTGTATTTTTCATGTCTCGTCCCAATAATGAATATTTGAAACTTGAATTCATGCCATTTCATGTAATGTAATCTCATTTAATTCAATGCTGGTGGCTTTTCCTCATATTTGGTTGTGCGTGTCTGTGTACCATACGATTGTTATGTGATTTTGGCAACATCCATCTCTACCTAACCTTTAACTTCCTTCCCTGTGCCTTCCCGTAATATGATCGTACAAACAATACAATCAAATCCAAACAACCACACTACAACTGTCCAGGCCCTCCAGGTATGGGTCCTATGAATCCTAGAATGAATCCACCTCGCGGCCCTGGTATGGGCCCTATGGGAGCGGGAACGTACGGACCGGGAATGCGTGGACCCCCACCGAACAGCAGTTTAGGGCCTGGTGGTATGCCACCGATGGGTATGGCTGGAGGTCGGCCGCAGTGGCAACCAAATACGTCGTCGGTGAGTGGAAAGTTCCGAACGAGATTCACATTTGGTCCCCAAGAGAAATATGATGGTAAACTTCTGTTTTTCCATCTTTTTGTGTCTGTAGCCGATGAACTATTCGTCATCCTCACCCGGAAATTACGGTGGTCCACCAGGACCAAGCGGGCCACCCGGACCGGGAACGCCGATAATGCCGTCGCCTCAAGATTCGTCAAACTCTGGTGGCGAAAATATGTACACACCAATGAAACCCGTAAGTTGTCCGCGTACAATTATATTTTCAACATTGCACTGAACGCTTGATGTGACGGTTCTGAATATTTCAGGAATTTCCCATGGTTGGCGGTGCGGACGGTAGCGGTCCGATGGGTGGACCCATGGGTCCCAACACGATGGGTGGCCCGGTACTTAATAACGACGGTCTAGATGGCATGAAGAACAGTCCCGCAAACGGACCTGGTACGCCACGAGAAGATTCCGGCAGTGGCATGGGTGACTACAACCTCGGCGGCTTCGGTGGTCCGGGAGAGAACGTAAGTTTCGACAATTTCTAGAGCCAATCAACCCACCATCCTCCATTTAACAACGGTAACAACATATGAGCGGATTGAAACAAAATCTATCAATCGTTTTGAGTGCTGTAAAAAACAAAAACGAAACGAAACTGCACGATTTTTATTTCAAAACAACACTTAACTCTGTTCCTATAATTACGGTGCACGATGGTTTGGAGAAAAACATTACAACGAGAACAAAGTTTTAAACATTTTGCTCAATTGCTTGTCTCAAAATGATTGTTGTTTCAATTGGATAATAAACGATTTTTTTTATATAAAACGGTAACAATTTATCAAAAACTGAAAACTTCTGTAGGCTTGTAAACAAATGATCCACGATGATACGGGGATTTGTGGTATTGTATTTTTACGAAGTTCTATCATAATTACGGGCTCTTATTATTGTTTCATTCATCTAATGCATTATTTGGCGGCTAAAGTTGGTTATTTATAAATTAACGCGGAACATTTTCAAGCATTGCGCAGAAATAAAAAAAAATCAATGTTACAAACAGGTAACGGTACTTGCTTTGCTATACTATTACTGTTCCCTTATGATCGGTTATTTTCATTTTGTACACATACTCGCTCGGTATGGGTTTGGTTTTATAATGTTCACGCAATAAATGTAGAAAGCGAAGAATCGATTTTATGGTTCTTTATAAGGATCGTTTGAATCTAACACCGACAGCGTACCGATTACGTATATCGTGAGAAAAGTGACGTTTAAATTGGAATAACTTCAGCTTTATCCTGTTTTTTCTCGAAAATAATGTCACGCTCTGTAATGAGTTGTTGTTTTGTGCTGCTCAATGAATTTAGAATGATCAAATTGTTATTAGCTGTTGAGACACGACTTGTAAAAACGAATATGGTCAAGATAGTGCGAAATAACTACCATACACTCGCTCATATGTTCTTTTTAGTGAATTTTGTATATAACGTGCTTCTGATTTATTATTACTATTCTAAGTCCTAAGGTATGAGGAAGATTTGGTTTTTAATTGTAAAATGAAAATCTCCTTCTCTTCTCTTTATTTTTTTATTGTTTCTTTAATTATGATTTTAGTTTTATACTTGATCTTCGTTTCGATCAGTTAACATTTCATGTGGACCGTATAACTCAATGAACTTACTTGTATATGCAGTTCTTATGTTTCTCTATAAAGTAACTGTTAAAAATAAATCGAATTGGTTTCTATGTTGCGCATACACATGTTACGGTTCTCGATAATACTATGTTATCACGTTACGCATGTATTTAGCGGTTGTTTGTACTCATTCAACCGCCAATACGGACATTCATTTACTTTACCAACTCTCGTTTAAAGAGTTCTGCATAAGGATACCAAGAAGAGAGGTTTGCTGAAGGTTGTCATGCAGGAAAAATAACCCAATGACCTGAATGTATAGCAATGTTTGTAGATACATGTTAATCCTATCTTACGGGGGTAAAACTATGATATTATTTATGTGGAAAACGAAAATCCCTTGATCACTACACGAAACAGACGAGAAAGAGAAAGAGAATAATATACTTGATAAGGAATGGCTTTGCGATTCCTAGTACCAATAACCTATAACGCATGGACAATAAATAAAGAGAAAGAGAACGATGTTTTCATTCGCCATTTTCTTCAAGCGTCTATCAGTTATAAATGAGTTAAATCCATCCAAGACTCCAAATACATCAGATTGTATTTGTTCATATTGCTATATCTAGCATGCGTCGAGCTGATTTGATGACTGTTAATGAGAATGATGTATGCATAACAACAATATTTGAAGAATATGCAAAAATGATAATGTTTGCTTGTTGGGTAGGTTTTAACGCTTTCAATAGAATATAATTCTAGTAGATAATTACAACATGTCTATGATTTAAGTTTAGCAAGTAAATGTATTAGACGAGCATAAACTATGCCGTTAGGGTCAGTTTTAAATAAAGCATACTCTTCTCATGCGATTAAGTCGTGAAAATTACTATTGTTATTGACACACCGCTACTGCCAGTTGTTAGTTGATTAATTAATTGTACCTGTGTCAGAACTACACTTGTGTTTCCCTAATATTGTTGTAAACACAATAATTTATAAAGCATGTGAGAACTGCTTTTGAATGCATATGTTGCAAAGACACATGGGTTGGCTTCCACAATATCACTTTGTACTCAGAAGACACAGGAACAGCGTTGATTACTATGGCTGTGTGGAACGTCGCGCCGTGTGTGTGTGCCGTACGAGATTGCAGAGACAAACCATGATGCTCAAGATTGCACCCATAACATCTCCACCACAGAAGGATTCGCTGAAAGTGAAGTATACCAGTAGCCAGAAGTATTGAAATGCTTATGCTACCATCAGCACGAAGCATCTGAGTTTGTTAAGAGGATGATGGTCAATATTTAGTGGCTTTTGTGTGGTGGGTAATGGTGGTATTTGATAGTGTTGTGTAGGAAGTTGTGTGTTAGTATCAGCAACTGTGTTAAAAAAAATGTGTATATACAAAAAAAAATAGTACTTTTATACGAAAACGAATCAAAAGCCTTTCCAAAGAGACAACCCAAGTTCAATTCTCTTTCTCTCTTTCTCGTCTGATATCGTAGTACGTGTGTAGGATTTTATTGCTGAAAACAATGCAAATAGCAAAATGAAAATAAATTAAAAATTGTGCTGTTGCCAGCAGTGAAGATGAATGCAATGATCGCCAAGCAAACAGCCGGAAGCATTCACAGAGCATCCTATATAAAATGTCAGCTTCGTAATCTTTTGTTTGTTCGGAATCCTTTCAAACATTTGCTATACAGAGTTTTATAATTTTCGTACTCGTCGCATTGTGTTTATGATCAACAGAAGATAGAATAATAAGTCATTTATTGGAGCACGCAAGGATTTCGTGCAAGGATTTCCTGTTTTTTTTTTATTTTTCGTTTTCGTTTTTTTTAATTATGATTATTGTTGATTTTCCTAAAAAAGAACACAGCTTAATTTACACAACAAAAAAAAATCTTCCCTCGGTTTGTAAGAACAGTGAAATAGTCCACGGTTTGAGAATATGGAAGAAACGAATTTTCCCATGTGAATTTTGGTCTTGTGGTTCCTTATTAATCGTGTTGCTATAATTTTACACGTAATTTTGACTAAACGTTGTTGTAAAAAACGCAGATGAGACCCATTACAAACACACACCATTCCATATGCACACACTACTACCTCCAATATTTCCCTAACAAATGCTCCTCTACCATCATTCCATTGTGAAGGTAAAACCAAATCATACGACTGTTCTTAATACACTTATAACTGATGCAAGCCCCAAAACGTGGCTGTGTGTTGTATTTTGCAGGACCAGACAGAGTCAGCCGCTATACTGAAAATAAAGGAAAGCATGCAGGAAGAGGCGAAGCGTTTTGAGAAAGACTCAGACCAGCCTGATTACTATATGCAATAACATCCTCCTCCTACCGCTACTACAGCCGCTACTAGAACTTCTTCTATTACTTCTGTTATCGAATCTAGTACTGATATCGTAACGGCAATCTATATTAGTACTTTTACCATTACCACAAACACTACTACCATCATCGCCACTATTACTGCAATCGACACCATGCGCATGAATATCAGTAGCAGCAACTTCTCCAACTCCATTATCGTGACGAATGACAACGTATCCACCATAACATCGGATTTTATTCTTACCGGCACTACCACTACTACTGCTGCCGCTACTTACACCAGTGTAGGAAAATCTGTAACACTCTCAACAGCAGAGCATTTATTGAAGTCACTTTCGTTTGTGCAGGATTGGTGGAAGCCAAAACGGTTACTAGTGCAGTAACAATAACATTTTAAAGTGCTAGCAAGAGAGGCGCTGCTGATAGTTTTAACAATGCATTGTAGGTAACTTCTTCTGGTATAAAGTCGAGAAGGCTGTAGAGGGTCTCTTCACCACAAACCCGTAAGCGTAAGTGGTAACAGTTACCGAGTGCAAACAAAAAACGCGATATCCCATCGAGACGCGTGTGTTTCTAGACGGGTATGTGGCGAACGTGTTCGCGTGAGTGCGGTATCCATATCATACCGCCGAGAATGCGGACACCGAAGAGGAACAACGAACGAAATCTGCAATAAGATCAGAGAAAGTAGTGGAGTTGGGGTGGTGTTATTGTTTGCGAAACATTTTTACCAAAACAAAACGAAATATAATAAAAAAAAAAACAGAAAATACAAATGAGGAAAACAAAACGTACACCGAAAATATTAACATGTTGCGATATAGAGAAAAGGCAACGTCACAAAAAGAGAACAGTGTGCAACAATCCAAACCTTTTGTTTTACAGAGCTAACTTTAACAAAAATATCCCATGGCACTGTTAGCAAAAGATGCTAGCCAAACATATGGAGATGGGGGGAAAAGTATGAACAACCATCGCTTCTATCGTTACGCATCTCCACTCATCTAATTGTCAATAGTTGATGAGAATGAGACAGAACGTCGTTGCTATAAGCGACTCCCTTGAAATGGTACGAATAGAATTCGTTCGTATGAAATGAACCTACTCTCGGTCACTTGTCGCTGTACTTCATTTCGACTAACTTTATCGCCTTCTTTCTCACTCATAGCGTAGAAACCATTCGCACCACCAAAGGTAAAGCTCGATTTTCGAACATTATGTGTAATCTCTAATCGTAGCGGTATTTAGAAAATGGTCCAATGAGTTTGGTTTGGTAAAGAACTAGTTTTCTGTCCAGCATCGAAATGTTTGGGTTCCACAGTGGTTTTCATGTCACATTAGCACATAAGTGCGGACATTATGCATTATGAAAATTGGGAAATCGCAGCTTGCAATTAGAGCATGAATTTGTAGTTTTTCGTTTCGTCGTGCAGAATGCAATCAAATGACATATTTCTCTGGAAAAAGGTAATAAACAATGAGTTTGATCCTTTTGTAAGTGCGGTGGTTTGTATGAAAAGACAAAAAGTTGAAAAGCATCAAAGCTATTTTTTAAAGTTTCATTTTTCATTTTTGTTCAGAGGCTGAATGAATCTTGCTGTGAGAAAAAAAGGTGTTTGATGTTTGATGGCGGCTATCAACGTGTATATTGAAAATTTTAAACTAACTTTGATACACATTTGAACAGGGTAGTAATTGAATCGAAAGCAGAAGGTTTGGTAAGGAAATTGTGAATCTTTTTATAAAAAAAAAACGGTCATCAGCCAAATCATCAGTTCCACACTAACCCATACACAAAATACAGATTGCAAACCATCACCCCAAATTTGCAGAGTCCAAAGATATGACTTTTGGCACATCGTTCGAAAAAGAGAAAAAGCATTATGGAAATAGATTTCGCGTTTTATTTCTTATTATTTAGCCGGGTGTATTAAAATTATCAGAGCAGAGCTGGTAGATTTAAGTGACCATATACTTACGTTTCAACATCATTCAGACCAGATAACTTATGGAAGCGTAGCGTAGTGATGTCCAATTGCAAGAGAGAGCGAGAGAAATAGAAAGAGAGATAAAGAAAAAAGATGAGACTAGAAGAAAGAAAAAGAGCGAAAAATAGAGAAAAAGAGCAAAAAATAGAGCAAACGATGGAAGAAGTGATGAAAAGAGAATAAAAGAAAAGGAGAGAAATAGAATCAAGACGAGACAGACAAGAGAAGAGATGGAATGAAAAGGGACAAAAAGCGAGCGAGAAAGCAAAAATTGATGGTTTAATTTAAAGAAAGTTTAATGAAAAGAGGGAATATGTAAAAACTCGTTAAATAAAAATGAATGTAGCGAGATAAGTAAGAAATGCATTGAAACTAAACAATATACACAACAAAATCAATACACCTAAACAACAACCAACCAACCAATGGAAAAGTAGATTAATTTATTTGCTGAAAAAGGCGTACACCACGCAAACACACCTTTATGAAATGATGTGAATAAGAGAAATCGCGCATTGTATCACATATGCACCGTATAGGGACAGTTTCTCGCAAAAATGTTTACAGATTACGGGGATACGTGCATGAACGGAGAAACGGACAAACAGTATAAAATATGAAGATTAATGGGAGTTTGTACGAGAAAGATGTGGTAGGAACGACTCTGTTCGTTTCTATAATGCTCTGGTGCGCTACAAAAATCCTAAAGCGAACCAGCATTTACAAGTATGCGTTATGTCGGGAACATGCAAAAATGAAACAAAAATCAATGATAACACGGTATGGCAGTGGCAATGGAAAAGGTAAATGAGAAATAAAAAAAATGAAGAAAAAAAACACATACACACAACCAACAAACAAGGAAAAAATGTAAGAAATAAACATTTTATTTTGAATCCTAACTTTATTGTGATGTTGTTGATTATACATATTTATTATAGAATGTGACTGGATGAGTCTTTTAACACGATTTTATTCACAGTTTTGCTTATGTTGGAAGCAAAAATATTGTTGTTTTAACAATTAAAATGTAGGATGGTCATTGCTTGAATACAAATAGGAAAACGTACAGAACATTATGCCTGAAACGATCTTTTTTTGTTTATTTTACAATACGGCGGTCGTATTGTGTTTAGCGTTAGAGTAGAGTTTAGCTAATGTCGTTCTAACTCCATGCGGGTTTCATAGCATGAAAATTGAATCCTGATTCATATGTGTAACTTAAATTTGAAAGCTCTTTCTTGTTCACATATTTTACGTTCCGATTTTTGATCATCCATTGCTATTAAGCGTATATTAAACACCATTACATTCTGGGCTTCGCTTTCCGTAATATGGTTAAGTAACACAATAGTACCGTGGACAAGGTGAACGAGCAAACTAACTTTCCAATGTAATTATCTTTTTCTTTCCAGACATACAATAATTGGAACAATCCAATGAAAAGTGAATTCAACTAACAATCGCGTTTTGAAGACACACGTTATCTTCACTGACTACTGCCGTCCTACTGCCTTGTAAGGATAAATTCAAGACCCATCAACAATATTTGCTGGAACATTGGAACTACTGAACGAAAAGATACATTTAAAAGATTTTCTTCCGTGGGTTAAATAATAAATACCGTGGAAAGCAAACCGTCCTTTCGTTATGAATATCTTTTCCATCTCGCTTTATTATTTTGCGTTAAGTAATAATTGTGAAACGTGTCTGTTTTTAGCAGGATAGTTATAGGCAATATCGAGTAAAAGTTTGTATATCTACAATGAAGAACTACGCAAAACGGATGCTTGTAGGTGAACGCGAAAGAAATGTTGCTCTGCGCAAACTTGGAGCGATTTATGCGTCTTTGAGACATGGAAACATTCAAATTTGACGTCGATCCATAGCTTGCCATCAAGAGGTAGAAGCTGGTTACGATATTTGGCTCCTTTTCTGTCGAATTATCTTTCGACGCGCAACCTATACACATCCTATGAGTTGTACGACGTACTTAACATTGTAAAGCGCATCCAGCACACTAGATTCCCGGTTTCTGCAAACGAAGGAAGACATTGAATCATACGCTTGCACCGCAATCTCAATGAATAAGAAACAAGGAGAGTATTAGCTGAAAAATAAAGCTTATCAAGCTTTTTACCAATTTATTTATATTGTTTTTTTTTGTACGTACAATGTGCAAACTGCGTGGAATGACCAAAAATAGTTGGTTTGTGTGCATTTTACAACAAAGTCACTATATTAATTGTGACAAACAAAGTAAATATGACTAGCTTCGGGTATCACTCCAAACCCAGGCCGTGGCTCGCCCGTCGCGAACTGCTGGTTTGTAATGTAGCTGTTATTTGATGCGCCGCACTTCGATCCGATACAAGATTAGCCCGAACTGATGTGCGACGGAGGAAAACTGCTTCAATAACCGTCCGACACTGAACGGGTTCTGTTCATCTTCTAGCGCATAAATCGGGCAAGTATCGTCCAGTTCGTCCACGTCCGTGTTGATGCCGCAGGGATGCTGACCGAAAACCTTCGGCATCGCTTCCGTCGACAGATGCGGATAGAAAACGCGCACCTGACTGTGCTTGATCAGTGCTGCCGTGCGATTTTGGAAGATGTCGTTCAGCTGCTCGGACAAACTGGACGGGATGGCGAGATAAAGTCGGTAGCGTTGGTTGGCGCTGATAGAACGCATCTCGCACACGTCGACGAGCAGTTTCAGCTTCCGATACAGTTGCTCCAGCTCTAGCGAGCCATACTCGTACACAAAGAATTGTTTGGTGCGACGATATTTTTGACCGTTGTCCGGGTTCACTAACAACGTTTCGGTGCTAGGCAGTCCAACGAAGCACTGGGGCACGCTGTAAAGGTGGCTTGTGACGAGATGAATGTGCACGTTGGATGAACGCACGTCCACTTGGCGGCTAAAGTATTCCGCTAGCTGGTACACGCCACCCTGATGCAGAAACCCGTAGAACAGCGTGAGCACAACGTTGGCTGTGTACCAGATTTTTAGTAAATACTTAGGACTGACGGCTGGGCAGAGCAGATTGTGGTATAGGAAATTCTTTATTCGCGTGGGCGTCTTAAAAGGATAATTGGCGGCTAGCCCAACCTGCAGCTTCGGTGCGTGTAGTAACACCAACGGCACGGTGATGGGAATAAGAAAGCGAGCCTCCTGATGATTAATCAACGAGAGGGTTATAATGGGGAAAAATATAGCCGACAGCATTAACCCTACAAAGGATTGTGCGCGCGGGAGACTGGTGTAATCATTTGTGGCGAAACTGCGAATGAAATTATTTTGAAAAGTAAGTTTTGTTATGTTGAAGCGTTAGTAGTGTTTGAGCCAGTATTCGATTTAGCAACCTACCGGTAAATCATGAACAGCAGTGAAAATATAGCAAGCACCCCGAGTACGTTATAAAGTAGTGGCACGTTTATCAGTACGTGCGTGTAGAAAGGATGTGTACCGTGTTGAGCCGTGTTTTCTGCTATAATATTGTATCGTATAAAGTTTACTGGCGTGACGACAAAGTTATTTATGCCAATGTCTTGCAGTTCTATTTCAGCCATTGTCAAATAACCGTAGTAGATGGAATCGATTACGACGAATAGCACTAAAGATGGGATGGCCGATAGCACGAAGATCATAATACGGAGATTGAAATCCGCAAACGTTACCGTCTTTGTGCCCATGCCCCGTAGCAGCCAATGGAACACGAGCGGTGCACCGAATAGGATAAAGGTTGGCCGGTTGAATACTCCCGCCACGCACAGGGTCGCCATTAGAACGCATTTGTTGAGCGAGTGTGACGGAAGGGAGCTCTTTAGTTTGTAGAAGCGCACCTTTTCGACGGTGCGCTGCGCTTTGCGGTACTTCTCCTCGAGAAACTCGCGTTGATAGATGACTGTGTTGGAATGAATCATACAATCGCTTACGATGTAGAGTAGCAAAGAGCAGAGTGCCATTTCAATTGAGTTGGAGAATGTGTGCGTAGCATAAACCAACATCACGTACGAACTGGCCAGCGTAAGCAAACGGAATTGATACTGGAGACCGTACGATCGACAAATTCGGTACAGACTCCAATCGTTCACGAAGGACAGTGCAACCATTAACAGTCGGGGAAACACAAGCGTTACGTAGCTACCGCGTAAATTAATGCCAAGATAGAAGTTCGAGTACATCGACACGAAGCGCAGGACGGAAAATGGGATTTTCATACCGAAGTACGTAATGGCCATCGAGCGAATGGGGAAAGTGGTGTTAAACTCCCACGTGCGAGTGACTTCCAGGCCATATTCGTCTCCTAGATTATACGAATAGAATAACAAAAAAAAACAAATAATTGTAATCAATATAGAGAAAAATACAGAAAAATTATACTCTCACCTGCTACAACTTCCACCGATTGAAAAAATTCATCTGGATGAATATATCCCAACTGCGGTACGAAGACCAACACAATCCTAAGGAATGATAGAATAAAATACGACACTAGTGACGGGTCCCGCGGCTTAATAGATTGAAATTGCATGTTGGTCGGGAATAGTTTCTGGCCGGGGCATCAAACATTCGCCGAAAACGCGAAAATTCCCCGGAAAGCGAAATACTTATGTTGACGATCTATTTGTTTACGTTTTCTGAACTGTAATGAGCGTGACAGAGTTTGACGTTTGCGAGGACCGCACAACGTTACATGTTTAACACTAACAGCCGAGTATGTGTTATTTGACACTTTTCCCATGGTAAGTACCAAACTAGCTCGGGTTACATTAACCAACTTAACATTCTCATCCCAATGCAGGCACAGTTATTTTGTATGGGGAAGCGTTGGTTAATATAGATTTTACTCTATCAAATTTAAATAGGAATTTAAAATTCGGAATAATCGTTCATAAGAAATTGAATTTTGCAGTGAGTGAGTTTTGAAAAACAATAATTGGCATTTGTAGACACAAATAAACGTGTATGTATAATTATTCGAATTGTGTAGTATTCTAACGCGTTTTA
>JXWZ01009456.1:0-11487 GCA_000956215.1 Anopheles farauti No. 4
GGGGAAAGGACCTCCATTGCTCGATTTCGGACGAACCTAGTCGAAGCAAAAGTGGACCAATTGTTCGATTGTTCGACGGACAGGCGTCCGACCTTTTGCGTCCGAGGATTCGTCATTCTGATCGGCCATCATTTATCACCTTCCGCGTTTCCTTCGAGCGGACAGGATAACCCGATGCGTCCTGATGACGCAGCTGTTTTTCGGGGGTAAAACATGGAGGGGCTTGATTGCGAGTCGGTTCTGTTTTCATCCCTCCAGGAGGGAGAAAACCTTTCAAAGGTGAGCTCGTGGTTGGTTTGTGTTGGTGAGACTCATTCGTAGGTGAACCCACACGTTACGTTGGTCAACGTTATCTCTCTATTATCATAGGTGGAAAGAAAGAACACATCGAAAACGAGCCAGAACTGCACAGAAAATGGGAGATTGATGACGAACTCACAATCGGAAGATGACAAATGATGTTCCGTGTTTTTTTTTCGTATTTTGTACGAAGGTTTTGATAGTAGATCGTACGATTAGGAATTTCTCAAGCGGTGCATCGTGTACATTAGGAACGAAATTGTTGTGCAGAACATCATCAACTAAGCGAGAATAAAACATGCCAAGTTGAGGAACTACACCAGTTGCTTTAAACGGCACGATATAATTCAATGGCAACAAATGCACGTCGTTAAAGGTGCATAACGCGGTGTTTTTTTTTTCTTTGGTTTGTAAAATTGGACTGCAAATATTATGATCACGCTAACAAATGGAATGTTAAATCGTTCGCTCGCGTTCGACGTTCGTTCGAATCGAAAGAACGAAAATGTCTTCGTGAAGAAAGTAACGTTCCCCGGTTTGGTAAGATCGTGTGAAAAAGCACACTGAAGTCTCGAAAAACTTCACTCGCCCCGGAGAGTCGATTCTGGCTGAAAGCATGCAGAACTTATAATGTCCACTTGTATAAGCGCGCCCGGTACGTTCGGGCTGTGCTGGGGGCCAGTGAATAAATCACTCGCAGGAATAAATCAACTTAATTGTAGCTGGTGGGAGTGGTGTTGTTGAATTACGTTCGATATTATAATATTTTCCATTCCTTTCGGTGCCTCGCTGGAGACAGTGGTGCAAACGGGTGCACCTTGTTTCTCTTCACTGCACGGTGCGGGAGGTTTTGGGGGAAGGGTTTCCCAGGACCCATTTGCCATCGCGATCGCGACAAACGACCGATCGTTGGTAGCGGCTACCCTCGCACGAGGAGAAGCCACGAGAAACACCGTCCCGTGGATGGTGGATGATATGATTTAGCGCAGGTTTATTTGCACATTAGGTATAAATATATTACACCTTTTTGCACGGTGAATGCGCAAATGCGTCGTGGTCAAAAATAAAGAAACGAACCTGACGACCATAATTTAGACCTGCCGCTCCATGCCGCTCTGGCAAACGCTCCTTGGCCAGTGACACATTTGAAACGCACAAACACACACACACACGGAGGTGGTGGTTCACACGCCGGAGTTGTTTATATCGAATAAAGTGAATTCATTCGCAATATTTATGGTAATCATAAGCGCTTAATATGGGCTCGTGAAGAAATGCTTCCCATGTGAGTGTGTCTGTGTGCAATGTTTCATTTCATTATGCAGACGTTAGAATGGGACGCCGTCTGGCTGGGCGCTGGTGTCCCTGCGTCCTGCTGCCGTCTAGAACGATCGATGACTGTATTAGGTCAGGGATTCGGATCTAAGTCCTCGGGTGGAAACAAAGAAGAACCGTGCGCAGTGACGTATTGGGAAATTTGCCAACACTTCCTTCCCGACCTCGGGCTGTCAGTAGGACGCGGTCGTGAAGTAAATTATTTCGTTTACTTCTGCCGTGTGCACTTTGTATGCAGCCGAACGAACGGCGATCGGAAGGTGGTGGAGCGGTGTGGTGTGGTGTTTTATTTATTGTTCCGAATATCCGGCCAATATTGCACGCGCCTGCCTGGCGGGAGGTTCACCAGCAGCGTCGTTGGCATCTGCTCCGTACGCTATCCTTCTTTTGCCGGGACGGTTGAACCAGAAGTTCTCCTCTTTTCCTCGCGCATCCGGAACTGGCTGTGGCTCTGTGTGTGTATGTGTTGATACAATGTACACAATGTACAACACGCTGCCAGCGAGCTCGTTCTACATTTCGAGAACAACTCATCATGTCACACGCTCATCTCACTCATCTCCTGCTCATCTCGCTCACGTGCTGCTTCACATTCCACACAGCCTACTTAGCGACGGGGTTTTGTTGTGTGCAGTGTAATTACAACCCGCGGCAACAGAAGCACTGCAGATGGGCCGCGAACATTCATTGCGTTTGGAGACGGAGCTAATTTGGAGAATCAGTTATTTTTAGCACCTACACTTAAAAAGGATGTGGACGTAATGAGTTCCATAAATTCTTCTGTACGTTCGTGTCAGAAACGGTGTCCAAACGAAGGGTTTTCTACGAAATTGCAAATGAATGAATCAATTGTCTGAACCGTTCCACGGAGACCAGCAACGATCCCGGTTTCGACGGGATCCCGTGCCGCTATACAGGCTGTTTGTTTTCCCTTTCCGTACGCTCCGCTTTCTGCCTCTTTCAGATGACACTGACCCAAAGGATCTCCTGTTGTGCCGGACAGTGGTCCGACCGGACCGACCATGCCGCCACTTTCTCGCTCGATGTGATTGTTTCTCGATTCATTTACCATTATTAAGTGCCCAGGGCGGAGATTGTCATCTTTGCTGGGTGTATGTGTGTGTGTATGGGTTGGCTTTTGTTTTCACAAAAAAGAACTTGCACAAGGTGTGAAATCGACACAATTGAAGTGTGTTCCGTGCCCTGCCAGGGACAGAAAAGGTATGCCACACAGGAAAGGGCTTTGTGGGCGGAAAAAAAATCTTGAACCGAATTTGCTTGCGCAGAATGTTCAGCTGCTCGTCCACGCAGCATCCTGCGTGCGTTTTTGTGGCGACAGGCATGTGCGCACCGTTTAACGATCACGGTTGCCATAGTTTTACTAGCCCACAGCCAGTGAGCTGCAATCATTCCTACGAAATCCGTTGCCTGCAGGTGTTGAGATGACCATTACACAACAAACCATTGCCGGACACGGTCTGTGGCAGCAGAACACAGACGCGAACACGAAGTGAAAATGGCTCGTAAACAACACCATCATGCGGGCCTCAGAAAAAACGGGAACTGAAGAAACGTTGAAAAGGGGAGGATACTGCTGCCAGCAACTGATCTTTCCAATTTTTCGCCTCGCCTGTGGCTGTGGCTTCTGTAGCAGGTTTCATTTGCTGTTCATTAATCATTTAATTAGAGGAAAAACAAACACCGTGAAAATGCCACGCAATACACGCTGTGGCAGCCGTGTGCGATCGGGTTTTACCTGGTCCGCATGATCCACACGGCCCACCTTGGTGATGATCTGTTGTCCCGCTTGCACCCAGCTCGCTGCCCCGGTTAGCGTCTTTGGGGAGTGTCTGTGGATTGTTCTGTGGCGAATCTCGCTAAACGGTTCCAGAACCGCTCACGCTACAGCGCTACAAAACACCCGAGGGACCGGCGATGATGATTTATTAGTTTGGGAGCGCAGGATGAGCCATCGATTGGGTCTCGTGGTCCCGTGGAGGTACCTGTTTGATTGCTGGCGTTGGCGTTGCTGGCAACGTTCGTGATAATCCTTAATTAAAACACTAAGCAGTAGGAGGCGTTAAAACATTTTCCACTGGGCGCGGAGCCGATCGCCCGGCGGCCACAGTTATTGGGTGTGCTGCCTTTGGCTGCATTTTATTCGATTATCTGTGTGTGTGTGTGTGAGAATTTTTTTTTCCCTTCGTTGGGTTGCTCAATACGAAGAACGATTCCGTCGATCGTTCAGAAGGCATCTGACCTTAGGAAGGATAATTAATTGGGCTGCAGGGAGGAATGCTTTCCAGGAAGAGCGTTCGAAGGATTAGGAAAGAAATCGAAATCGAGCATTCCTTGTGCCGGGCAGCATCGAGCATTCCACGTGTGCTTAATTTAAATGCAATTAATCATGCTCACAATGTAGGTCTGTAGGGCCGGTGACGGTGATGGTGGACTACTTCATCTTAGTTACTCACCCGGTGCCTCGTCCGCCCGAGCGTCCGAGCAATTAGTAATGGTGGTCTGCCCTGCCCGAGCAAGTACGTAAAGCGGATTGTGCCGGACCGATAGCCGATAGCGGTGCTCGTTCATTTTGCACTCGGATGACAGTCGAGATAAATCGATGAAATTCGATGAAATCCGATGATCCGCACGATCCGCACCGGTCGGACCACGTAGCGTGTCGCGGAAAGAAGGCGCCAGTTTTGCGTATTTTTATCTGCGATAATATCATCGTGCGTTCAGGGGCTTATGCGCGCGCGGTTTATGGCTCCTTTACCCCGGCGAATGGTAATTAATTTGGAATCCGAAATATCAGATTACGCCCCGAACGTACAGGTTGTGGCGAGCTGTGGGTCGTGCCGGCGCCACCTAGGCTACTGGGGCGGGAGAGTGGAGTGGCAAAAAAAGAAACCGTAGAAAACAAAACTAGCGAGCACTGGTTAGCGCACCGGTTGTGGCATCTTTCGCGTATTTCTTTCGCCTTCCGGTGTGACGACGAGAGGGCGGCGATGCTAGAGACGCCGCGTCTCATCGTGCAGTTACATCAATTGTCCGGCTGGATAGGCATTGCGCGCACAAATGCGATCATTAAACCGTCGAGTGTCTGGCATGTGTCTGGCGGCGGCAGTTGCACTCCGCCGTGCTGCGACGCCCAATGAGCATTGTGTAAACAGGCATTAATCATAGGCACGGTATCTGTTTGCAAGGATCTTCACCGGCTTCGAAGGCCACCGAGGCCAGCGTAATGATGGTAATTAATAACAATATCTGTCCGGTGGATTGATTGGAACTGCTGATCGCATCCGGATAGTAGAAAGCAACTACGGGCCAGCTCACACGGTGAAGCACACTGTGCTTCTTTAGAGCACTTTAAAGTAAAAAAAAAAAACGAAGAATATAATGAAAAAAGGTTTTTATTGTAATAAAAATTTAAATTTATTTTTCTTGGTGTGCGGTTGAAAAAAATCTCCATTAAAATAGAAACAAATATTTTCCAAATCACATCGCAGTAGGCTTGGTTTTCTCTTCCATGCGTCTACGGAATGTACGTTCATTTTTTTAAACAAATTTTCTTATCACGTCACGGTCTCTCGAAATTTCCGTGAACAAAACCGAACGAACACAATGGCCAGCGGTACGCCACCCTTTCAACCCAAGCTGGTGAATCCTTTCAGGGCAGCTGGCGTGGGTTCTTCATTTGTTATCATCGCTCGTGCGGGCGGGATGCGGGCCACAGGGGACGGGCGAGCTGGAACAAAATGGTCATTTGTCTCGATTAGCTCCGAAAACCTCCGAACACTGGTGATCATTTTGAACAACCGCCTCCATTTTTCTGCTGTGGTCGCTTTTCGACGCAGGGAGTGATGTTGTTTGTCGTTTAAGGCTGAAGGCGAAAAAGGATAAAAGAAGCGCTCGCATTACGCCTTGCGTTATCCTTGGCGAGCGCGTAAGGACTCGGAGCGGTTCGTGCCAACCGCCCTCCGACAGTGTCGTAAACGCGTTTCGGACGCTTCGATAGTTGATTGGTGTACATTAATAATTCCGTCAGCCGCCCGCTTTTGTTTGTGTCCGTCCCTTTTGTTTTGAGTCATCGGGGAGGGTAAAAGCAATCCCAAAATGCCACGCTGATCGGTCTCCTACGATCGGCGATCGTAAAGTATGCAGCATGTGGGACATGTGTCCTTGGTATCCTTTTTCGGATGTTGCGCGCTATCGAGTCGCATTGGATTGGAAGGAGTTAGAACCGTTAGGTGACATCACACGCCATCACACAGAGCCCAGCTGGACTGTGGGAAACGTTAATCGTGCCCCGTGAACCCGTTTTCGGCGGCTTTTCTCGGTACGGATTCGGCTCGGTTTATGTTTTTATTCCCATTTTCGAAAAGGCAGACGGATAGGCGGGCGGACGGGCGGACGGGCGTTTTTTTTTAATATATGAAGACATCTCTCACGGCATAGTTGTCACTTTAATAGCGCGTCGATCCCATCAACAACCGACGCGCTGGGCAAACATCGTAGCCGATCCTAGCCAGAGCACCACGATCATGATGCTCACCATAAAATGGTTTACAATCGGAACGCTGACTTCTAACAAATTTACGAGCTCGGCGATCAATTTGTGTTGTGAAGGCCGATTCTCATGCCTGCGAATGTTTAATTTCGTACGGTTACTGCCTTGGGGAGGGAAAATTCCAATAAATTCGTTAAAAAACCTAACGTGTCTTGTACCAATAATCGTATAAAGTGAGTTGTAAACAGCAACGGGGGGAAAGAGAGAGAAAATGAAACGAAACGAAACGAAACGAAATCTCAACCGTTCAGCGAATCTGCCCTCCTCGCGTAGGCAGTGCGAGCCTCGCGTTCCTGCTCTACCGTTAAAAGGACGACCTCGAACGACGTTTTGGATGAGCAATAATAATATAAATGGTAACTAGTTTGTTGGTTTTTCTTTCACCTTCCTCATTTAGAGAAGCACAGGGGGAAGGGAGCGTAAAAAAAAGTAAGCTAAAATAAAACTATATTGTTTTATTACATGATTGCGTGTTTGTCGATTTCTAGAGAGGCAGGACCGCATATAAAAAGCTAGCCTTGCCCCGGGGCGAACGCCGGAATGCGCTTTTTTTTTGACTCGCATGGGCTACGAAAGGAAGCAAACAAACAAACAACCCGCCGGCAGATGCCTGCACGAGCACGAAATAATGGCAAATACCTGCGCACCGAAAGCACGACCAAAGTGCGAACGGATTCGTAACCCAACCACCCACCTAACTAACAAAATAAAAATAAAAAAAAGAGGAAAACGGCAAATATTTTTCGGGGCGCGTTAAAACAAACATTTTCATAGCCACCGCACAACATGCCCATTAAGGCTTTGGACACACCGGGTGCGCGTGTGTGTGTGTGTGTGATGGTGGGATGGTGGTAATTGCTTGAATGCGTGTTTGAATGCGTCTTGTTGCCTGGTTGCGGCCACATCCCCGCACAAGCCTTTTATCACATTACCTGTTCCCTGCTACGAGCGAGTTAATAAAAATCTGTTTATTTGTTTTCGGGTTGTTTTTTTTCTTTTTTGATTCAATTCCTCCCTATTGACGAGGTGACGTTGGGTAAATACGTTAATATGTGATGAAGGTCGCAAAAAAAAAAACCCAATTCGCTTTCTCCCTCCGCCCCTCCGATCGATCAGTTCCGGACCGTTCCGGGTCGTGCAGAAAACGGGGTGACATTAAACCCAGCCAAGAACGAGAAGCGCGTGTGGTGCTTGCCGTTAATAATGAACAGTCACAGTCAAGGGGGGGTTCTTTCTTCAGATCGTTCGGAAAGTCGTTGTCGCAGCCGTTCCAAACAACGTGAGACTCGAGCCGAAACGAAAGCCTCGGAGACGCTCATCAAAGCGACAGAATCTCGCGTCCAGAAAAAAGGAGTCTAAATAAAAATCTGAAGAAAAAATAAAAAAATAAATAAATCCACCGCGCGGGAACGTATGCGCGGGATAACTATCGCAGGATAATATAAAGATGAAATATGAATAAAATTATCATAAAAATTATGCTGATCGTGTTCGGTTCTGCGGTTGTTTCGATCATCCACCGAGGGATGGGCCCCCTCGTAATCGTTTAGTCGCCCGTTGATCGGTCGCCGAATCTGCGCGCGCCGGTCGCCGACTCATCCGCTTTGGGTTCTGATTAGACAAATCTTCGACCTTTACCTCCAAAAAAAACGACACAACCAGTGAACCGGCTGCTTCGCAAGCGGAGATAGAAGCAAGAGTTTGAGTTTAATAATTTCCGAAATATCAAACACATCGAACGATCGAACGGTGCGGGGCTGGTTTGTGCGTTTGATCTCCATCCATTTGCCTTAAATTTATGATCGTTTTTTTTCCTTCTCATTTCGTTGGGTTCAAGCCGTTCCTGTTTTTCGTTTTCGTTCTGTTGGATTGTTATTATGTCCCTGCGTTGGGGTGGAGGTTTGTTGGTTTGTTGAATTGTTGTGAAGAATTTTAAACGATCACCCCCTGGAAATCGTAACGATCTGTTGCTTATGAGAAGGAGACGGTTTATAGTGTGTGTGTGTGTGTGTGTGTCGTTTCGGTTTCATACATACTCATCTTCGGTCAGGCAGCTTTTCTTCACTTGCTAAATATCGGACGCATCGGGTTGTCCGGCTGCTATAACGAATCGATTATTGCGGTGTTGATGATGATCCTCGAAAAGCCAAAGAATGAACAATCGAGTTTCCCTTCCCCCTTCTCCCCCTCTCCCCCTACGCTGGAGCACGCGATTGAGCTGCTTAAATTGTCAGCGTAAACGAGGAAGCGACCGCCTTCCGTACGTGTTCCGTGGTTCCACAGGCGTTGGTCCAGTTTGATTCCAATTTATGGGCATTCGCACGCGGAGGTGGGTCGTCGATGTCAACCTGTGCAACAAGCGCGTCAAAGCAACAACAAAAAAGCCATAAAATCCGCTCACTTTTATGCCGCCATTTAAAGTGCCATTCAATTGTTCGACCCCGGTGCGGCTGTATTACACGATCCTGGACGTCCCTCATGAGCGCAGGAAAACGGACGCAAAATGCTCCTCCAGGGCATACGGTCGGCATTGAATTAGCAGAGCGTGCTAATTTGTTGACAAATTTATCCGACCTATACCGAGCGGCCAGCGGTGGGAGGGTGACCCTCGGGGTGACGTGAGTTTGTTTGCGTTTGGTGAATTGAATTGATGGAAAATAAAGAGGTCGTTAAAGTTTAATGGTAATTGATTTAATATGAACTCGCTATGGCTAGGGTGTCCGGATCGCCGGATGGCCAATAATGGAACATGTTGCATGGTGCATGTGGGAATCGTGTCACAATTATGTAAGGATGTTTTCATCGTTCGAAACAATTCACGCTCGAAGATAACCGAGACAAATGATTACAAAGTACCACGTATTAGTTTGGATTTCTTTTCCCGGAATCCTTCAAAACAGATTCAATAGGACCGTATTGCACAAAGTCGGTAATCCTTCCGTAAAACCCTCGTTTCTACGATACAAGCCAATAAATCAAGACGTCTCGGTTAGAATGTTCTATAAAAGGATTACCGGGCGAAGCAATGGGCAGACTTTTCGATCGACAAAAGGACGACCGTCTCTATTCGCGCGCTCGGATGGCGAAGAGATTCACTCTCGCTCTCTCTCTCACCGCAGGAATTTAGTGTTCCATTTATCGTTCCGCTTCATATTCGTCACACCGGCTTAACTTTGTGAGGATGGCCTCGGTGCCGTCGAGGGCATCAGGCTGGCTGAAATGAAAATAGATCAGGCCGAGAGTAGACGAAGAGTTCGGTTCGGTACTCCCCAGGGGCTTCGACCCCATGCTACGTTCGTAACAGGATTTGACTGCGAGTGTCCTGTTGTGGAAGAAAAGGGTTAAAACAACAAATACGACCATGCCAATATTTGTAAACTGTGTCCGCACTGTGTCGCAAGGATGTGTTTTCCCATTTTCGGTGCGGGCCGAAACACAGTCGGCTTACCGAGTCACCTTCTTTCTGCCCTGCGGGTATATTGTGTAGGTGGTGCGCCCATAAACAGATTAACCGTTAATCCTTTCGTCTATTGTTCGGCTCAGCTACGGGTCCGGCTCAGCCTACCCCCGGTTAACCCTTTGACACTGGATGGTAAAAGTCGAACGAGCGATCCTGATGTTCCATGTCTTCCTACCCCATGCGAAATCCCAAGGACCGCCCATCCATAAGACGCCCTCCCCGCCAGAAGGAGTCGCATAGCTGGTTTGGTTGGTCAACAAACGCATTTGCATGCCTGGCCAGCTCCCTGTTTGCCTGTTTGCATTGGACCTATGACCTCAGAAGTATTTGACTTTTAAATTGCTCCCATCACTCTACCTCCGCCCTTTAATTGCGGTAGTATCGGTACGGGTTGACGATACGATCGGGTTGACAGATCGTGGTGACAGATGCACCAGCCTGCTCTGTCTCTCTACCTACCTCCGTAAATTTGTCGGCTTCCTAATGGCTTCATTGAATCGGTTCGAATGCGGAATTCGCACAGGTCTCGGTGCGCCCGAGGGTAATGAGACATTAGCCACGAAGCTATTCACACCTTCACACCATCACGTGGCCCGGTTCGGTGGGCCACTTGTGTGTTTGTGTGGGCCTGCCACAAGTGCAGATCTGTCAGATCTCTTTCCGGGCAGCATAATTAAAGGCTTCCTTTCCGAACTGGTTTTACTGGTGCAGCTTATCACGGTGCAAGCCGAAGTAGCCGATTTTTATGGACCCCGAGGGTAGATTGAAGCACTGTTTTAGGCTTGAAAAGCCAAAGCCAAAGACTAACGCGTACGTGGTGCGAAACATGGCGGTGACTCGTGTGTTCGTAAGTGCTTGCCAGTGGTTTTGCATGAATGTTCACCATTTTGTAAATGAATTCTTGAGCAGGAAATTATAATTAATACGAAACGGTTGCTACACATTCGAGACCGTTCGGAAGAAAGCTCGGACGAAAATGGCCGTTGAAGTTGAGGTAGCGTTTTATTTTCTCTCTCCCTCTCCCTCTCTCCCTCTCTCGCTCCCGATCGCCGACTCTTTATCCGTGCATAATTTATTAATAATTTTTCACTTATAAGTATTCCAATACACCTGACACCCGTCGACTCGGTGCGGTTCGGCGTGGTTCCTCTACACTCCGCCCGGCAATCGGACAGATCCCAGACACCCAGTTCTGTTTTGCTCACGCAGCGCGTTGCGCCTTTGGAGTGCATATATTTCTTCACTTTACGAGCATTCGGGAATGGTTTTAGCATTTTATCAAATATGTTTATGGCGGGTGTTGCTTTCGTGGCCCGCCAGCTTAACCGTAGCCCGTTCTGTAGCTAATTGACTTTGATCATCTAAGGCAAGTGTCTTTACAAGGCCACACGGGCAAAGTGTAGCAATAGTTGAATAACTCAGTGCCGTTGTCAGTTTGCATCTATGCCGAAGGCCTATGCAAGTTGGAGCCGCGTACTTGGGAACGCGAAAATAATGCTCCGATGGCGCGACAAGAAATAATCATAATAATTGGTACGGCGTTCCAATTATTTACATCGCAATGTGGTTTCGTTTTGGAATTCGTTTCCAATGGCGATATTGTGCCCGCGTGTAAATGTGTGGCAAGGTAGCCATTTCGCAGCCAGCCAGCCTGCACAGTGGAAGCGAAAAAAGCACATTCCGGCGGCACCCTTCAGCAGCGGCGAGCTGCTGAATATAAATATGTTTATTACACCGCTCGTCCCTAGTGTGCGGTCAGCTTTGTGAGGCCGTGCAGTGAAAATGTGCGTATAAAAATACCATTTATTCGTTCGCTTCGAAC
>JXWZ01009462.1:0-30270 GCA_000956215.1 Anopheles farauti No. 4
GGGAGAGAGAAAAGGAAAAAAAGCAGAATCGTTTATTAACCTTAACTTGATCTTCCGGGAGGTTTGCTTTGGTGCCGAGGAGTTCGTTCGGGGAAGGAAGGCAGAAGGAAGGTGGCGTTGGTGAGTTCTTTAACACACGCACCCTCGTCCGCCGTGACGGACGCGACCATTAGCGGAGTGCAAAGCGTTCCCCGATTTCGATTGCGCCCTGTCCAGAGGTCCCGAGAGGCGTCGGTCGCTACCGCTGATATGATAATAACCTCAATTATGCCATTACGCATGCCCTGTTTCAACGCGTCGGGAAAGCAACACCGTGATTACACCGATCTTCGAAAGATACGCGTACAGTGAGGAACGGTCTGCGGGTCGGGTCGGGCGTCATCGATGTTTGTTTAGCGCACGTTTCCCGCGCTTGGAGGAAAGGAAAGTTTTGTTCACGGAAAATATCAAAATCTTCGCACGAGGCAATGTGAAATCAATGGTCAAAATTAAAAACCCTCCAATTGCGTCACCCAGTGGAAGGAGGAAACCCCACCCACTCCACCACAGCTGACAGATGACGAATATCTGCGCACGACCGAAACTGCGTTTGGCCGCGATTCCCGGGGTCATTATTGGCTCGATCTCGTAGACCCGATGGCTCGATCTTGCGCATGATTGATGGCTCAGGCAGCTAATGAGTCGCAGGTCGCGCCGTTGCACGATCATGACGGTCTATGCCTAAGTCGCCTCCCGCACACCAGAAAAATCGTACGTACGATCGTTTCCCTGCTGGGGACGCCGTTCCCGAGCGAAGCGTAGCTTATCGTCCCACAGCGTGACCACCAGCTTGGCTGCATGTCGCGCAATCGTCCGTCAAAAGCGAATCCGAGCCTTCGATAACCTTTCCAATTCGGTGGCTCGTGCTCATGCGGAGTCTTTTCCAATCTTCCCCCTACCGAGTGGGATGATGAAATGTTTCGGTTTCGCCCGAATGATGGAAAACCGGCGGAGCGTGCACGCGACGTGCACTCCGCGTGATGCAATTTCCACACCAAGTAAACCTCCCTCCCTACCCTGCACCCCACCCCTCCGATCGCGTTGTGGAAAGGACCATCGGTAAACCCTCGAACAACAAAAATGAACCAATCGAGACGATTTTCATAAACCAAACAACCTTGAAGGCGTCTTCAGTTCAGCCGATGCAACGCTTGCGGGGAGGGCTACTTACTGACACGATTTGCGATCGACCGCGATTGGGAAGCGTTTAATGGTTCTTTATTTTGTTGTGCGACAGCACAGACAGCCACGATGTACAACACTCGACCTTCTTTGGCATTTCAATTTCACAAAGGTAAACCATCATCGAGCACCAATTGCGACATGGCGCGGTAAGATGAACCAATTGACGTAAAGCAACAATCGAACAAGAAAATTAGCCCGATGCCAGTAGCATCGAACAGAATGTGAGCGAATATCTTCCCCTTGTCATTTCATATATTTGGCCACAAAACAGTTTAGAATTTTATTTCATTTCCTTTTGTTGTATAACAAATGGAATGAAAAGTGATAAGTATAAAAAATAGGGGACATAAATCAAAACAATATTCAGAGGCTCAAGTTTTTCTTCGTACGAATCAACCCAACCAACCTAGGTCAACTCCGAACAGCTCCGAAAATACTCTTCTCTTCATCTCCTTCACCGTCGCACCGAATAACTAATAAGTGGAAACACTCAACCCCGTGGCGAGATTCGCGAAAATGGAACACGGTTTGCCATTACGCAATCCATTCGGGACAAGCATGGGAAAATAGATAAAATCGTTGACGCTGGACGTGCGGGCGGGTCGGAGAAGGAGGAGGAAATCTAATAAAAAGGCAGCTGGGAATGTTGGCAAAAGCTGACACCATCCTTGGAAAGAAGGCCAACACGGCGGCAAATGCGGGAACCACATCACGTCGGCGTGGCGAGCGAACAAAGATCCTCGAGCAAACGATTTATTTGTCACTCGATTGGTGGCGGTGGCGCCACACAAAAAGCCAAAAGTCCGCTCACGAATTGGACCGTTTTTTTTTTCTTTTTTGTTTTTTGCCTCTCAGGAGATGAGAACGCACGCGGTAAGAAGGTAAATATTGGTGCTCTGCGCGTTCCGGACTGGTTCCTTATAATGCATAAAAGTTTATCCGCACTTCAACAAGCCCGCTTTCTCAGCCCTTTTCCCATCCGCAGGTTCTGTTGGGAGCAGGTTTGCGCTGTATTTCCTTCCCCTTGGCGTTTTTCAGTTTTTGCCTCTTATCCATATTTACAGCGCCGACCACGTCTGGCAGCAGCTCGCAGGACAGGAAGATGTGTTTGATAGAGTCTTTTACCGACGCAAGAGTCAGCAGCCGCCGTTGAGCTTCCTCCCGAAGCGGATTATAAATTCAAATTTGCATCGTAAATTGATCCGCGACGCTGGACACATTAGATTTACTCCACCATTTACGCTGGGTGCAATGGCCCTTAAATTGATACCGTTCGCCCCCTGGATCGTGTGTTGATCGCCACGTTGTTGCATTTGGCGTCGGTTGATAGGAAAAGAAAATATTGAATTTTCGTAGCATTTCAACCAATACGTAGTGTTGCAGCGAAGCTCACCCCGTCCCCGTTGTGTGATCTTATTAAGTGATGCTTTCCGATCCCAGATCCAAACGCCAGCCCAGCGACTGTGACGCACTGCAGCTCACCTCAAAATAGGCATGCGGTAAGGCGATTAGTACGGAAATATCAGACCTGCAGCATCGTAACCCAGTGTTGTTCCGTGGGACCAAAGCCGCAAACGAAAACAAACAATCGGCTTTCGTTTGTCATCCCTGCCGGGTGATTGTGTGTGTGTGAGTGAAAGGATTTAGAGATGGCTCACCAACGTTGCTTAAAATTCCACACCTTCTTAAGTCCATCGCGAACGTTTCACACACACTCTTTCTCTATCTCTCCCTCCCTGCAGTGCGGATTATAGCAGGCTTTGGGGTGTCGGGCTGTCGAGCCCTCGGCAACACAGCAGACAACTCATTTCCGAGGATTGCAACTGATCGAACCGACAAATCATTAGGCGCCTCCATTATCCTTACTTTTGACGGGTCTTTTATGTACCGCTATAGCAATTTTAGCCACATCGGAAGACAACATACGCTCCAGCGGGTTGTGTGTTTCGTCGTTTCGAGCAAACATCAATTTTCATTCTTTTTTTCGCGGTACGAAGCATTCCATTCAAACGGTCCGTAATGCGTAATCCGTAACATCTGGGTCACATTAGCGTCAGATGGCAGTGACACTGACACGATCGGTAAGTGTTAAAACAGATGCACGGAATGTCCTTGAGCATTTGAAATGTGTTGATTCGATTTGATGAAATCAAATTCTTCGATTGCTAACACCAACAAAAACGATCAGCTTTGTGCAATTGGATCAATGTCGAAGCAATAAACTTTCGAGAGACATACACGAGAACAAAGCGTTGTCTAAACTACATAAGGAGAAGCGAGAAAAAAAACACGAACGAATGTCTTTAAGCCTCGATCGGTAGCCGCGATGTAAGCGCTAATGACCACCCTGCAGCGAGACCTTCTGGAGGCAATCGAAATCGAATGCTTAGTGGTAAATCCTCCACCAAAATTCAAAGTTCAAACCCCACCCAATACTGCATTCAGCAGTGAGGAACAACATATACCACATTCATAAATTGTTTTCCAGTTTTTGTCCAATGTGTAAAGCAACATCATGCTTTGTCGATGAAAACGCGATTTTGGTTATGCTCGGGAGGGTTTCAAGCGACCATGTCGGTGTTGTTTATTTCGTAGTTGGGTTTAGGCACAATTTTCTATTCTTCCATGTACCGCTATTGCTCTGGAAAAATGGCTTCAAAAAAAAAAAACAAACAAAAAAAGATAACACCAACGCACAGCAATTCTTCATTCTATCCACCACATAAGCGATAGAGATGGTGGTAAGTTGATCGGCACCACCAGGACCACCATTTAACGTTGTTTTTAGCAGCATACGATTGGACGGTGCCATTTCGGATAGAGGTGGCCAACAATTGCCCAGGGGAAATAAAGACACGTACGTAGGACCAATGTTGTGCCGGTTGGGCTTCGCCGAACGAAGTAACCTTTAATCGCACAAGGTTGGCTTAATATATTTATGTAACTTATTGTCAACTTTTTAAAAAATCTATGAAACGCATGCTTGCTACTGTTTGTTTAATACAAATTTGTGAAATGTTCCATATATTATATTTTCTCATTCTAAAATTCTTTTACTACAATAGGTTTCATTCAATTCGTCGCATAGCCGTCGCCAAGCATGACTCAAGATAACTTTAGATTCGTTCAGCACGAAACACTTCCTTATTTGCACGAATGCATTTACAGACACGGAACAGAACCGAGCCGAGCATATTCTGCCAAGGGCAGCAATCGTAGCGATGCGTATTCCCAGTGCAGACAAGCGGCGTTTGCATATTTATTTACCTTCCAACCCTCGCCACAATCCCCATCGTTCTCCACACGAGACAATCGGTTATGGAGCTCATGCTGATTCATCGTAATCCATAACAGGACCCGATTGCAAGTCACCACAATCACACACATACATTGGTCTGGCTACAAATTGATATCGTGTAGCAGCCCGACGTCGGAGAATTGCGAAAGTTGTGAATCCCCAAACACTTCATCTGATTTACAAAGCAGCTCGAAGCTTGTGTTTGTTTTTTATTTATATTTTTTTGTAAAATTCTACACATATAAACACATTGAACTACGTTGGAGTGGTTCGGTCTCATTAAAAATTTCCATTGCATATGCTATGACAAATGCAATGAAAAATAAAACCTCTTATCTGTTTTTTTAGCTTAGTAACGGCCTCCCCCTATAACGTGCACATTGTATTTCACCCCTTGTTTATTTTTAACACAATTTTGATCTGCTGTAATTATTCTCACCATAAATACAACTTCGTTCAGCCCGGACCATTTGAGAATGCATAAGAATCCCGTGGTATGTGAATGCTATTTCGTTCAAGGATACGTTCCATTTCCAAAAGTCGATCGTTGTAGCTCAATTCAATTATAAGCGGTTATTTGTATAACACAGAAATTTGAAATGCCAAATTCTCCAAATTGTGTCGTGTCAATCGATGCAAAATTGCTACAAAGTCGCCATGTTAACGTGTGTAAATGTCACCATCGTCGAGAAGTTTTGGAAAAATCGATTTCATTCCTCCCAAAAGGGTAACCCACTTTGCTAGATTGGAATGAGCTTAATCACACCTGACGCCCCAACACGATGTGCGGTTTTTCACGTACTTTCTACGTATTCGCTACGTTCTCGAGATAAAATTTGTAGCGTTTTCTAAAATGTTATACAACGAATAAAATCCAAAACACACACAAAAGGAAAACTAACCTAGACGAATTGGTTGCAAACTGTACAATTGAATCATAATTCCTCATCGGTTTGCCTACCGAGCTCGAAAGGCAAAACCCCAATCAGGCTCGTAGTCCCAACCGGCCAACCATGTTGTTTTAAAATGTTCTAATTAATTAAACTTAAGCGGCACACTCTGGGCCACCGTTTTCGTGATGGTTTGGGTAATGAACTGTGAAATGTTCAACAAGATTGATCGATAAATGGGAAAATAGAACGAGCGAACGAAACGCTCAACGCTTAATTGCATAAATTAGGCACTTGGTGACAAGCGTGAAGTTTGTGCCGGAAGTGCCATTCTGTACGGACCAGCATTTGCCAACATGCACAAACACACACACAATGGACCGTGAGATTTCCCATCAATAATATAGATTGGTTTAAAAAAACAGTTAGGTATTTGCTATATTTGTTCTGCTATGAAATCTATACTCAATACATAGGACGTAGGTTTAAATATTCTTTTCAAATTAACAAGAACGTATTTCATTCTCAAACAAGACAAAAATTATAAACTTTTTTCAATACAAATCCCGGTTTCGATTAACCTACGCAGGATTCTAAAATTCGGCACTAAAGCACGTATGGAAAAGATGAAAGGTATAGCCAAAAGGCGCAGTTTTGTAACACCTGCTATTAAGAGCAAAACAAAAAAGACAGAGCTGCAAGATGGCATCTTTACCATTCCACTTGAATCTTCTCTCAACAGCCGTAAACAATGCTCCATCACAAAGAGCTTCTTCTTCTCGTTGGCGACACTTCCATTGGGTTCTGCTACACAAGTCTTCTGGAACTCTTCTCACATTTTCTACAAACAACCTCTCCTTTTTTCTCGCTCTCACTTGTTCATTGTATGAACTGAAAAGTTGCAGTTTGCTCAACCAAAGCCCACTAGATGTAAACACGACGCAAAATATGGAGAGCCAAAGGTTTTCTTTTGTTACTCAATAACCCCTCACCGTTCAACTGTTGCCGAAAAAAGTATCTCATCGCCATTTTGTACCTGCGCTGTTAAGCACGTGCTTGCCACCTGCAGTCTTGACGAGGAACAAATTTTGCTTTTCAGCCCCAAATGAAGTCATTCGAAACATCAGCGAAAATATATTTCAACCACATCATAACACATTTACACATACCTTGCACTTTTATTCAGCTTGATCAAATGCAATATCTACACTTCATGTGCTTGAGGAGATTTTCACCACACACAATTCCCAGCAGCACAATTTGCGCTCAAGTTCAGAACGTGCAATTTTTTAACGGACAACAATCTAAACTAAAATAACAGTACACTATAAACACTTGATGAACAATGATTAGAGATAGGGAAGAAGTGCGCGAAGAATGTCTTCCCCCAAAGAATACAAGATTTCAATTAAGATTCACGAGATCCGAACGCGAAAACACGAATACCGAACTGACCGAACGGTACGAAACGACAGACAGGAAAGCAGCACTGTGAACTTAAAACGGAGACAAATTCTGCAGCGTCAACGCCACGACGTTCTAAGTAAGTGAGAATGAACGAGCAATCACAGACGCCGTGCCAGAATCGCTCGAGGCAACACCCGGTTGCTGGGGAGATAGGCACAATGGAAGACGCAAACTGCGAGAGAAGCAGAGAGAGCCCCATCGAAGCAACTTTCAGAGCGGACTTCTAACCATATTCCAAACATCTCAGTAGCATGTGCTGTTGGTACTATTTTTTTGCCATTGTTTTGTGTACCCGGTGAACACTTTTACCGTTTTACCGTTTTGAGAATATGTCAAAACTGGCGCATGCGGTCTTACCGGATGCGAAAGCTCTATTCGTAAATTGTGGAAAACAGGGCTTTCCCGTGGAAAACCCAGCTACCACCCTATAGTACCATCATCGAGTCACCGTAACATGAAAGGTTTCGTCAAAGGTTCACTTTTTAACGAATGTTTTGTGTTTTGAGCAGCTTTATCGGACACTTTGATGGAAGAGAGAAAGAACGACGACATGGTTGGGTTGCGAGGGGAAGTTGTGTGCGTAGAAACAAGCGATTGCTATTGATTTTTCCTTCAGTGCAGGCTCAAGCTGTCACCTGCAGCTACTGGTGAACAAATTAACTTTTTTCTTCCTGTTACTGTGCATCGTCATTTCTATGCTGATCGAACGTACATCATATATTGTTCTTGTTAACACCGTTCATGTACTGTGAAAGGTATTTACGTACGCGTTTATTCCATATAGAAAGTGTTTTGTAACTCTACTCCTTGAACAATAGCCTCAGCAGTGGTTTGTATCTGTTAACACTAAACAACAATTACTGCGAGTGTGTGCAATGAAATCGATACCATATGTAGAACGTTTGTTACAGTTGTGTGAAAACTAATCGAAAATCAGGACCAAACGTGAATGAAGAAGCGTAAACATATTTTCTCGCTAAAAAAAACGTCCACTGTACCGAGTGATTCGAGGCGATTTCACGGCCTAATACAAATCTAAAGCGTCATAATGGAGAGTGATAGAAGGCGCTTTAACTTAATTACCAACACGGGAAAGGGTACTACTACCACTACTTTCATGTCTCTGGTTATTCTGATCACCATCATACCGTACCATGCAACGATTGCTCTTCCGGAAGGAACCTTCCCGGTTGCGAAGCGCATGAACATAGAAACATGTTTAGGTAAGTGGCACGTCTCGAAAGCCCACACACGGTTGCGCGCACTAATTTCATCCCCCCACTTGTTACAGTTCGTTTCGACGTACATCTGAATACCATCATCCGAACGGAAGAATCACGATCGATGGGAGCACGCTTTCTTGATGATGCGGATCTCAACTCACGTGAGCAGTGCCTGCGACTGTGCTGCGAAACGGAAAATTGTGACGTGTTTGTATTTGAGGAAAAAGTAAGTAAGACTGCACCCCCTCCCCTGCTAAAGCTAAGCAATTGAACTATGAAATGATCAGAATCAGAATCAAAAAGGAAATAGTCTCATTACTTTTTAACACTTCTTGCTTTCGGGCGCCTCTTACACGAGCAGTTCTGGGGTTTCTGATTCATTAATTGACACAATGGGTAATAAAACCAACCCCAAAACGGCTACTTCGCACCAGCAAAGGTGAGAAGAGTTTGTACGGTCCTCCTACTCAAACGGCAAATATAAACGTATTGTATAATACGGAAATGTGTTAGGCTTTCCGCGCATTAGGTCGCATCTCAAACCTTTGACGAATGAAACCACAATTTGAAGGTTTCATTCGTGTGCAGGGCAGTCTTTACCGTTAATTTACTTGAAATGCTATGTCGATGTATGTTTTGACGCCCACGTCTTGCTTATCTTGCCCTACAGAGTCCGGGAACGTGCTTCCTCTTCCAGTGTGGTCCACCGGAAAACTTCCGCTGCAAGTTTACCCGCCACTCAAACTACACCAGCGCGGTCCTCTCCATCCCACCGCCCCCAATGGAGCAACCTCCTCCTCCGCCACCCTTGGCAGCGCAGATACAATCGCTAGCAGCACAAACTCCCACCAACGGTGGATCGAAACCGCTCTCACAGCACGAGATGGAGCTGGTCAGCTTGAAGGATGTTGGCAACAGCAAAATAATGGCCGCAAATTTTGCAACAGCTTCATCAACAACTCCACTGCCACCGTTAGGAGTTCGACTGGGGGAGATTTTGACTACTCTTGTCCCCAGCACCCCCAAGCAACAATTTCCGGTGGCACAACAGTGTGGACACTTTGAGTTCCCATGTCATTCCGGTGAATGCATCGCGGTGTATAATGTATGCGACGGTATCCCACAGTGTGAAGACGGCAGTGACGAAGGCTCTGAATGTCCACAGAAGAATCCCGCCCCGATTATACCGTCAACGGGTATACAGGGAAAAGATCAGGGTTCAGGTCTCGGTATGGCAAACTTGAACGTTGGTGGTGTAAACCAACCCATCATGATGATACCCTCGGTTCGTACCGGTGCTAATGGCAACAATCCGATAGGAATGGTTTCACAGGGTATGCTTCCACTGGATCAACGAATATATCAACCGTTGGATTATCAGCAACCGCCTAACCGCTTCGGATTGACATTGGAACAGCAGCAGCAGCAACAGCAACTAGTCAAGCCGGTTATGCATCGTAACCGCGAGGATCCAATGACGGCTCCCAAACCCTGGCCACGCCCAACTATCAATGAGGCAAATTATGTCGGTGAGTACGGAAAGCATACTACGATTGTAATTGAATGAAACGTAAGAAACTGTGTTATCTATCTTTGTACAGACACGCCGGACAGTCACATCTTCAACCATAAAGGCGGTTTGCAGCTACCACCGGTTAATAATCTTATTTCACCTTCACAACAGTATCAAGACACGCTATCAGAGTCAAGCTATCTGCCTTCATCGTCAGTTATGCGTGGAGGGGGTGGAAAATCCTACCTTGCCATTCCCAACAGCAACGGCTATTCTCCACAAGCAGCCCAGCAGTATCCACCGGAACAACCGCAACAGCACCCGTCCTATAAATCTGTTCTTTCCTCTCAATGGATGGGAAGTAACAACATGCGCTCGAGTTGGCCCTTACAGCCGGGCGAAAATGTACCTAACACAAGTGGTGCTAGTGCTGGTGCGCCACCTCAGGAACAATACATACAGCCACCTGTCCAACAACGCCATCCTTCGATCTCAACGCAAGACATGCAGTCAACCTCGAACGGAGCTGATGTACCTTCGTCTTCTTCGTCGGTTGCTTTAGAACAACCTGCACTGAATCAACCGCATCTACCCGGAACACAATGGGCCTCACCGATGGGAACCCAAACTGGACCAGGATTGGTAACGCCGACACCCGTCAGTCCAGCTACTGCCGACGGCACAGCCACCCGTACGGGATCCGACAGTTCTTCGAAAGATGCAACTGCGGGACATGAATCGTTACCTGCCCCAGGAAGTGCGACACAAAATGGAGTTAAACATAAATCGTCTCCCAGCGATGCATCCGACACTGGAGTAGAATATGAGGAAGACGCATACGAAGACACCTACCCGGAATCGACAAATGCGGCTGGCACAGCTGATGTGGAAGATCCATCACAAACAGCGACACAAACGGAACCTCCCAAGAAAAAGCTGCGGAAACATCACAAGCACGATCATGAGCACGGCGGAGGTGCTGGAAAACAGGCGAATTCCGACACGGGTTCCAATGCCACGAACGAGCAGCCAGAACAGAAAAAGAAAAAGAAAACCAAAATCATAAAGAAGGATAAAGCTGCTACACAGGGTGATCATGGGGCGGCGCACCATGCCGGAAGCAGTGATCCCATCGTACACGAGCACCTGAAAGCGTTGCACAAGGATCTGGAAATCGAGTTTGCCGATCACGACGGATATGCGGACCGTCCAGGTGGTGCAATGTTATCACTTACGCTCGGTGTACTGTTAACTGCGGCCATGGGCATCCTGCTCAGCTGTCGAATGCGTGTCGCCCGTCGAAGGATACGGCGTCCGGGAAAGTCATCCTACGCGCATGATGCTGACTTTCTCGTAAATGGGATGTATCTGTAATTCTTTTCGTTGCACCATTGCGATTTTGCTCGGCCATACCAGGTATTCTCGTTTCGTCCCAGTTTTGTTACCGTTACCGCCGGGGAAGTTTTCTTGGGTTTCTTTCAGGAAAGGAAGCTCTAGGATTAAAATTAAATGTTGGTTTATTCTTAGCTGTAATTAGTGAGAAAATATGAACATTAAGACAGGAATGGAACATATAAATAAAAAACAGAAAGAGCATTAAACTTAAACCCGAATACACCTATCGGAACAATTAATATGTCCTAATATAATTGTGTCTTTTTTGTTGTTGCGTTCTTTCAGTTCAGATAAATAAATGGCTTCTTAAAAGCGTAATCCGTCGAGAATATCGTTTCCTTCCAGTGAAGAGCATATTTAATGTTTGTTCTACACTCCAGTGATTTGAACCTCAGTTTACCCTCTTTCTTGAATCTCAGTATAAATTGAAATAATTAAAACGATGGTACGTACATTTGTTCTGGCAACTAAGGAGAAAATATGATTTACAGTATGCCCAGCCCAGTATGTCCTTTCGACGCGAGAAGAATAAAATTTGTCACACCCAGCTTCTAGTAAAATAAATATTTCAGTGATGTTATTTTCACAGTTACCGGTAGCTACCTTACGGCGACCATTTTCAATTCAATGTATGTTTGAACCTCCAGGAGTGTTACAAGAAGGATTACGTTGTGGGTAATTTCATTTGGTGTGTAATATCATTGACCTGGCCAACAAAAAGAATATTGTTGAATTTTACCACTAACTTTATAACATTTACGTTATCTTCTTTTAGAATCTTCTTAGTTGAATCATATTTCTTTCGGGACTTTGATTTTGTTTATCTATAATGTCTTCTAATGTATGTAACGATTAGCCACAGCTCATGCTAAAAAGGGCGTTTGTTTACTTTTAGCACATACTCCTTAGAGCGTGTGCTGTGTAGTCTTACGTTAGCTACGTAAACATTTTCAATTGTTTCCCGATTCCTACCTTTACATTTGCTACATCTATAACTAAACAAATCAGCCTGTTCGTCTTTTACCCGATCCCATACGTCTTTTTTCACATGTTTGCTGAAATATTCACGTCACTCATATGCTACATACAATTGATAGTATATTTCGTAAGCTCTTGCGAATTGTTGAGCTACCTTCTCGCCTGTAATTTTACGTGATTTTGTTCGAGAAGCTTTACGGTTCTGTGTACTGTAGAAAAGAAAACGTATCGGTGCCTTATTCGGACAGTTTACATTCGACTTTAGCGTAAGTTGTGGTGCAAAACGTAAGGCAACAAGTTATGCTTGCACACAATTGGTATTGATCCATCTCTTGCAAGAAAATCGATGCTTTATAAAAAATCCTCATGTGTAGATAGTGATATTTTCGGTGCAAAAGGTTGCGTTCGCTGTGCGTTTCTCCTACTGGTAAGCTGGCTTTGCATTCCCACTACAAATCACAGATCTTTAGTAACAATTATTTTTTCACAATATTCTTTAGTACCTCTTTAGTATCCTTTCATGCGGACATAATTAGTTAGTATTAAGTGTAGTAGAAGTGGTAGCGGTATAGGATTTTCAGTTCTCGGATCGCACAGACGTACAACTTTCATCTGCTTATCTACCATGATCAATAAATAGAAACCACTCAATGTTAAATACATGAACCTCACAAACAAGTTATCGGTATCGACCGAAAAGACATATCTATAAAGACTTATCCTACACCCCGCTGGAAACGGGCATCCATGAATACACTACAACATACCGGTTCGTGGATGGCATATAACTCATTTTCGTACCATTGTTCTATACACATAATTTGAATACATTAAAACTCGATCCTTATTTAACCTCCATTCAATTCTGACCCAGCAACGCAAGCTATGCTGATCGAGCTTAAAATTAATAGTAAAGATCCGTACCAACACACGGATGGGAAACATAGAACCACACTACAAGAGAAGTGTGTAAAATAGCCGTGCTTCGATCATATTTATATAAACAACCGTATAAATGTGATGAGGCTACCGATACGAGCATGAGTATGAAGCCATCCCATGACGGGCTAACGATGAGGCAGAGCACAAACCTTTAAACATGGCAAAAAATCCAAAAAGGATAAACCTAACGACAGTTCGATCGAACCGAAAACAAACCTTCCCCACATGTGTGTAACGTATTAGTCACCTGTTTCGCTAATGCACCAGCTGGTCGGCGAACATAGTTGAAATAAAGGGCTACGGTATCCCGGGCATGATACCACTCAGACCATGATGGCTACCCGTGGACGAATTCGATTGGCTGTACTGCTGCATCCAGTTCGCACGATTACACTGATGCTCGAGACGCTGCACCTGCAACATTAATTGTGAATTTTCCGCGTACATATCTTTGACTAGTATGTCGTTGTTGGCCAATCGTGCCGCCTGATCCGATATAACAATGCACTGTGCCTCAAGCCGATTGCGTAGATCGTTGATTTCACTGCGCTGCTGGTGCCAGGTTTCTGCAAACAGTAATTTAGCAAGTTAATTTTTGAAATATTTTATGCACATCGAACAGGACAGCACTTACGGTGCAGTATGGATTCGGTGTACTGCTGCTGCTGTTTCACCATAAGCTGCAGGTGACGATTCTTTTGCTCTAAGTTCTGTATTTTCTGCAGCTGGTTCGGGTGTGAGGCCGTTTTTGCATATGAACGGGCAAGAACCGATTTGGCTTCCTTCAGTTGCTGCAGCTCCATCATCAAACAGTCGCGTTCGTGCGTAAGATCTTTGATTTCATCGTGCAGCTGTAGCTGCATGAGACGCATTTGTTTCATTTGCCCTCCACTGCTCTCTGATAGTTGGCTGGTGAACCCATAATTAATACGACATTAATATCAACGCGATTCAATTATAAACAACTGTATCATATGATCATGGCTTACATGCTGTGTGTTGAAGCAAGACTGTGCGTACTACGTGTCGATTTAATCGAGCAGGCATCGGACGCATCAATCTGATCCAAGACGGCGACGGTGGTGCATTGCCGGTTGACGTCTTCCCTCGTTGTTGTGTTCTGTTCAGTGCTGCTGAAGTGTACTGCTGCTGTTGCTGCTGCTGCCGATGGCTTCTGAATCGGCGAAATAACACGATCAAAACTAGCAAGCACGACTTCTCTGGAGGATCCACCACTCGCGAGATCTTCACCGTCCTCCTTTTCGATTCGTGTCTCGGATTCCAACGCCGCCACAGCGATCAATGAACAGTTGTCCTCGACCAAACTAGACGACTCTGAACGAGTATTCGAGGGCACCGATGGTCGCCAGTTGGGATTTTGATAGTCGCGAACCGGACGCTGGATTGTACTTTGGTTCCACAAATAGCTGATCGGTGAGCTAGCTGGACGGTCCTCTGCCTCTGGAGTTTCGACGCGAGGTGAGGGAGAACTAATACCAAAGCAAAAAATATGCAATGATTAGAAATATAATCATGCGATGATATTTAGCAACATATTTTCTCTATACTTACAGCAACATCCCCGAGGGATACTTGTGTATCTGTTCCATCTCTTGTATCCGATGACGCAATTTCTCCACCTCTGCCGTGCGTTCCTCTAGTGCTAGCTGCGCCTGCTCCAAGTCGGCCTCCAGTTCCAGGTACTGTTGCTCCAAGCCATCCTTCTCGTCAATCGGCGACAGTCTTCCATCCTTTTCCAGTTTGGAGTGTGCTGCAAACTGCTCCTCGTATTCGCCCACCTTCTTTAGCAGCTCCGTAAACTTGTCGTCGCTTATTCGCTGCTCCTCTTCGTACAGTAATCGTTCATCGTTCACCTTCGCCTGCCAGTAATCCTCACAGTCTTCATACTCTTTGCGCATCTGTTCCAGGCTGGCTTCGAGCTCCTCACATCGTGCCTTCAGCTTTTTACATTCCTCATCTTTTGTCGGAGCGACATCCTGCGACGCAGCAACAACTTCAGCGGAGGGCGTCGTTGCTTCCTTGACGAAGGTTTCCTCAGCAGTTGCTTGCTGCTCTGAAACAGTCACTGAGGATTCTTTCGCATTACGTAGTTTTTCTTCGAGCTCCTCGATCTTTGTGCGCAATGCTTTGATCTCATCTTCTCGACACAGCGACGACTCATTCATACTTGAAATGCCCGAAGAAGCACCGGTCAGTTCGGCACAGCACCCGGCAGTCATCGTACCAGTATCATCCGTACATCGAATGCTCTGCCCAAGCTCCGAATGCAACGCCATCCAATCACCGGACGAAGCGTCCGAATCGATGTCGTTCTCATTGCTACAGCGACGGAACTTACCCAGTCGTGGACTTTCGTCTGATAACCGCGTCTTGCTCGGTGAATCACCACGCCTCTTCACAGCCGCTGAGCTCGATGGTCCCTCACCAATCGGTGCACTTAAATCGTCTACAACCGGCGGGCAGCGTTTGAGCTTGAATTTGCTCAGCTCTACGTTAAGCGTTTCGATCTCTGCACTCAACTCATCGTTCTTATCACGTAGGCCAGTGTTTTCACTCTGCAACAACGATATCCGATCGATCAGGTCAAGCACCTCTTCGCTGTCTTTCCGCACAAAACCACACTCGTCTTCGTCGGCGTAGTCGTTACGATTGTTTTCCTCCAGCTCGGCAATATCCCGATTAAGTTTAATGTTTTTCTCCAGCAGATCGGTAATTTCTTTCGTTAGATTTTCTTGATCCTGCCGCAGTTCTTCATTTTCCTCGGACATCCGGGCCATATCAGCCTTTAGTTTGCCTTCCTCACTCTCCAGTGCTTGGATGCGCTGTTCGAGCATTGCATTCGCATGCGACAGTTGTTCCCGCTCGAAAGCAAGCTGAGATGACAGCTCCTTGACCGTCTCGTGATGGCGCTGCTCCAGTTGACGGATTTTAGTACGGGTAGAGTTTTCCAGGGAATTGTGGCGTTCATCTACCTCCTGCGCCAAAAGCAGTGCCCGATGGTTGACCTCCTTGTTGTCGGCGTATAGCTTCTTGTTCTCCTCCACCAGCTGATGAAACGCCTGACGCAGCGCATTCACTTCTGCCTTATGCAGTGCCAGCGATGCCTACGTAGATGGTTAAAAAATAAAGGTGAAATCGTTATCAACTACGACTACTACGACGACAAGACGATTACGGGTGATGATCATTGCGTGCCTCGGTTTATGGGTGTCATAAACATCACACACACACACACACCCGTGCGCGCACTCGCACTCTACCCTCGTTCGTAATCGTATAAACGGCACTCTTCGAAAGGAACAGTCTTTCTTCCCGATAGTCCAAACAAGATTGTACCTTTAACTGATACTTGAAAATTAGTCATGTCTTTGGATAAGATCTTGTCACAAACCGCTCAAGCATACACAAAAATGATAATCGGTTCAGATAAGCTTGGTTTGAAAATTTAAATCATTTGCTAACCACTTTATTAGGTAAAGGAAAGTGTAAGTGTAGTCCCTCCGGAAGCAAAAAACATGACAAATCTGTGGCAAATTGTAAATCCAAAAATCTCCAAACTTTCAAGCTCAGCATGTAAGAACACAAACACATCATATGCTCGCAATAATATTCTGCGATACAACTTCTTCTCAACTAAGGCTAACCGGATGATGAATATTCATAAACACAAACACGCACGTCATGGCCAACTATGGTAACCAACACTTACAGGTTATGATCAATTAGCAGCAAAACTCGTGGGCACACGGCATGCAGCAGCCGCATTGCAAGTGCTTGAAAACGGTCACCTACGCGTGACTTAGTGTGCAGCAAAAAAGAATAAATACAAACAGCAGCAAACAATGGCAGTGACAAAATTGTTTGTTTTTCAACAGTTCCACCACGCGCACTGTACGTGTGTTATATTTTGATCTGTGTGGTGTGTGACTGTTGTGTGATCACTTACCCGCACGATGAGTGCAGCATCATCGAAGGGATTGCTAATGTTGCTAATGGTACTGCTGTTGAGGTGCCCGGTGACAAGCCGCTGATGTTCCTCTTCAAGTGCCTGCACCAAGTCCGCTACCTGTATCACGTCGTGATCGAACCCGAGCTCCTGTAGCAGATTTGCCGGAGCCTCAATGCCCGCCGATTCCCACATGTCGATGATGATAGAAGCCGCCAGTGATCCGATTTCCGACTTCCAATCTGACAAAGGAGTTTTTTTGGGATGCATGGGATTATTAGACCCAAAATGATAACAACAAAAATATATTACACGATACAACTTACCTGGTGGCATTGCGAGCGTGAACGTGTTTTCCTCCGGTGTTACGACGGATGAGGTTGCCGTAGTGCCGCAGTCACCAAGCTGCAGTTCCTTAGTGCCACTCATAGGCAGCAAATCGGTGTTGCTTTCAAGCAAGGCGATGAACTCATCGAAACCGATACCATCCGTCGGTTGTAGCGCCAGCTTATTAAAAACTTCCTGGGCTGCCAACCGGGCCGGTACCTTCTGCAGTCCCACACGCTCGCAAACTTCCTCCAGTTGCGTCTGATCGAGCAAATCACCATGATGCTGCTCACAACTAAGGAGCAGTGAGTTCCAGATTTCACGCAAGTTCTCCGACAAGTTCATGAAATAGATCTTCTGATCGATCCGCTCGTCGTCCATGTGCAGCTGCTCGCGTATCGTGACCGTTGTCGTGTTGCGTTTACTCTCGACCGCCGTCGGCCGTTGCCGATGCGTCGGCAAGGATGCGCATCGTTTCAGTCGGTTTACACCCGACCCCACCACCGGACGGCGACGTTTCGAACCGTGGATATCGCTTTGGGATGCGGAACGTTGCACTTTCGATGACGTGACCGTCCCCGTCCCGGTGATGACACTTTGTCGGGGTGGCTGCTGCTGCTCTGTGGCACTCGTTCCACCATTCTCATCGTTTGCCGCTTTCCTTACTGTCGGTCGCGTCGTGACCGTTTCATTGTCCGAGTTGGAAGAGAGTGACGATGAATCGAGCCCGTTCACATCCTCCCGTGGCCTTGATCGGCGACCGTACTTTTTCGTACCCACGACAAACTTCGGCGACACTTCCCGATCGGACGATTCGCCCAGCTCTTCCTCAGGAAGCTGCTCCGCCCCGGTGCATTCAAGTTTCACTACACGATGCGACTGATTCATGAATTCGTTATCATCCACCGGAACGCCATCAACACACGTCTGCTTCATGTCAAACTGTGGCTTCGCTTGACCGATTACTGACAAGAGACTGATGTTCTCCTTCTCGACCGACTCTGCCTGCTGTTCCACTACGGTTTCTACCTTACGGTGGCCATTTTTCGCAGGTGTATTACGTTGCACCGTCGACCGAGCCTTATGACTGCTCGATGACTTGCTTCCACCGACGTGGAATGATGGCGAGGCGGATGTTGATGAAAATCCGGATGTACTGCTACTGCAATTGCTGTCGATGTGGCTTCCCTTGCCTGGCGAAGAACAGGATCCCATTTGCTCATTCACCTGTTGCTGCTGCTGCTGTTGCTGCTGATCCGGAAGATCCGAATCTGGAACGGTGAAACGGAAAAAGGAAGCGACACATTAGCGATGTAATCCAACAACACCGTATCACATGGGATACAATTGATTGAATTACATAGTATAATAATCATTTTGATCGGTCGACTAGAAAATTCTTCGCCTGTGCAGCACTTCAAGCACCATTCGCGACTAGTAAAGACAAGACGATGATGAAATTCAACACGAATGCGAGAGGTGCGTTTGCTTGTGTTAACAAAACCCACGTTTAAGCCAGCACAAAACAACACAACACCTGCACACACACGGGGATACGTTGTTTCCCTCTATCGTTCACGCTTGCTCTCCCTCTCGCTCTCTACCGAATCATCCCCGGAAGGTCGTCGAATGGATTACGACTCGGAACGCGCGCGTTCGTTCACGCATCGACCACAACCTCCACCAATTTGGTTCTCCACATCGCGTGAACAGAAACAACTCTCACTCTTCTCCACACCCAAGCCACACACACACACACAACACACACTTGGCGTGCGATATGCTCCACAAATGTGGCCTGGCCACAGGTTCCACCAACCACTGTTGTGCCTTTCGGAGACTAACTGGCTGACTGCGTTTGTCTGTCTGTTTGTCTGCTGTTTGCTCGGTGGTGTCCACGACTCGGTGTTCGGTGCTTCGGATCGGCTCGGCGACTCCCTCCCTCTACTCACGACCAATCGGTGGCTGTGTTGGTGAAAGACGGTGCGGTTTCTAACCATCGCCGTACATATCACTTCAACTGCTTCTGGTGCGCCATATTAAACATCCCACTAATAATAAACATCAGCGATACTACTTGCTTTGTGTAGCGTCAGTGCCTACTAGTACCATAGAACGTAGTAGAGGTTGTGTGAGTCGCTTGCATGCAGCCAAAGTAAAACAACCACATCAAATCATAAACAAATACAGACAACCGCGATGTACGGGTGTAAAAAATCAACACACTATTTTTTTTTACTATAGACAACATGCAACTGATAGGCAAGATAGACAACCACAGACCACTGCACTAGACCTCACATATGTAGACGACGATCAAGATTAGGTTAATGCAATAGTTTATTACCGACATTAACGAACATAATTCGGGAAGCTTTCGAAAGAAGATCGCCCAAAATTTGCAGTCGTTAATTTTGTTCAAACTGAACAGAATATCGTTCCAATCCAACAAACTCATTGTTCAATAATTAATTTATTGTACTTCTCTTTATTGAGGAGAACGTACATTTCGCTCCACAGCATTGAACCCATCAGAATGCTTCACGCACAAGTAAACTTTAAATTATACAGGGTATTTATTCGGGTAGAATTCCCTGGCATAAAACGTATCCGGTATGAACGTCTTTACGCTAGCCTGATACCTAACGAAGAATGGACTTCAATCACAATTATCACGATTTCCCACAGTAGAGGAAAAACAGTTTCCACGATGCGTAGAAAATACCTATTTTCATTGACTGTTTTCGTCAACACAACTAGAGTACGGGCAGGGTTGAAAGGGACATAATTTTACATTTTTAAGTCTCTTTATTGCACGCTCTTCTCCCCATGCATAATTTTTCGACTGTAGCCTGATTGCCCTCCCTTCCCTCGACAGGTCCTTCTACGCCGCCAAGAGGATATATAAATAAAACCAACGCTACAAGGCCACAAGAAGGTTTTCTAGCAGTGCTCCCGTAGAACACATCGCACACAGTAGGCATGTCTTTGAGACATGGCTAAGGTCACACAAGACGCGCGCTGCTGCTGCGGCTCCTATTGTCGCTTCAATTTTTTCCTACTTCATCCTCATCGATCAAACACAGGACGCGCGTTTGATGCAGATTTAGGAAGATGTCCACACTAACACTCCTATCACTACACACAAAATTATTACTGCAGCAACTTTCAGTTCGAAGTACGAAATACAATCACCGGGCACGGGAGCCGTTCAGGCAGTCATTGAACATATTGTTTCAATTGAAATGCTAAACCTGTTAACCGAATTTATGGTACTCAGGACGGTACCACTCGAACCATTCGGATGTGGTGAGTTTGGAATTTATGGTTGTTATTGAAGGGAATATTACGGTACTTGTTGCATATTACGTTAGAACATGAAATAAAATGGATTCACTTCATAGTTTGAAGTTTGTTTGCAGTTGCTCAACCAAGATAGCGATACAACAGATCCAACAGTTTACAACAGTATTGTAAGTCGTCAGAATGACTTCTTTTACCTAATTATGTCTAATTATTTTAACTCCGTCACACAAACTTACACAATCGGTGCAACAGGCAACGCGAGCTATGTGATTGTTGGGTCGTTGATTTTTTTATTGCTATTATTTCTTCTTTTTCAATACAGGTATGGTACAAATCAACACATACACCACCGTTGCCTGTAAAACGACGTAGTTACATCGCAGAGAGTGAACTGTTTAGCACAATGCTTCAACAATAGACGGTAAGTGGTGGCCAGTTGACAAGATTGTGTCCCGTCACCGTTATTACGAGCACATAATAACTGTACAGAGCAAAAAAAAATGCTCGCAGAAAAGAGACCAAAAAATAAGTGGAATTCCACGCGCCAAAAGCCGAGTGAAGTTGTCCACTAGCGTTACAATTTCTGAGACTATGGTGTTAAGGAAAAAATCGCTTCTGCTAGTTGGTTGGCAATGCGTCGTGCGTGAGTATGGTTTTTTTTTATTTCGTTTTAAAAAAATATCTGTTCATTTCGTTTTACTCTTATACACCCAGTAGAGCTGTGCGTTTGATGTTGAACCGAAACGGACGCGATTCATTTGGCTATCAATCATCAAACACTACTTCTTTCAACAGCAGCAGCAGCCATGTCGTTTGTCGCAATACAAATAGATTCCTTTTTTTCTCAGTGATATTTTCCATTTTCCTCTTAACGCGCTAAACTATCTGAGGAATGTGCGACTTGCCGGATTAGCGGCGAGTCTTGACGTAACGATGGAACACGATGGAAGGGTGGAGGAAGCATCTCGCTCAAACGTGGAAGGAAAACCTTTCTCGTTGTGGCTGCGTGTTCGCCATTCGGGTTTGTAGGCCACAAACGTGAAGCATTTGACAGGGGAGCGCATGATTGTTTTGTTTTTTATTGGAAAACATGCAACATTATGCACCTCTTCTCACTGTTTATATTAACTTATCATGAAATCATCATGAAATGGACGGTGATGGGGTAATTCGACTGCTGACCTACCTATTGTTCGACTGTATTCCGCCGTCTGTTGGAACCACACCGCTTTCAAAGAGGAAGGTGCAATCGATCGATATTCTTGGTAAGTTTACGTCGAAGAACCCAGGCCTGCAAAACGAGCGATAACGAATCTTCCACACACACACCCCCCGCTTTTGTCGCCGTCCAAATAACCTCCCCCCACCCCCGCAGGTGGTTGGTTCCGTATGCCTTTTTAGTTAAATTAGCTTCCGCACACACATACAAATCCACGAGTTCCAGCCTTTTCACGTGGAACTCCCTCGGGCGGCCACGTTCCACCACCTTTCTTGAAGCCATAAACCACCACAAGCTGGACGAAGCCCCGAGTAGGCATGAAATAATACCTCGGACACACGGTCGTAGTGAAAACGTGATAAGAATCTACTACCACTCTAACCATTGGTTCCGGGTCCGGAAGCGTTCTTTTGGCTCCGGAGAGGCTTGGCTGCTGATGAATTAGCCAATACTTTTCCCCTTTCATCGCGCTTTTAAAGGGCGCTTTTTTGTGTTATTTTTATACACACCAATCTAGTTTCCAGAAGGATCACTTTTCTTCCAGAAGGACACCGACCGATCTCCTCCAGAAGCCATGTTTAATAAGCGTTGGACAATCGCACGGAGATAAAGATTTCCAAGCTATCGCTGCTATTTGCAAGACAATGACATCATTATGAATTGTGTGGGGGGTGGTAGCGACCGGTAGGTAAATTTTATCTTATCTCAAGCCCTAGTTTCATCGGATTTCTGCGCACAAAACAAATCAGTGGCATTTTACGAAAGACAAAAGAAGCGGCTGATAAAACACATCGAATGATGCGTTGTACCGAAACGGGTTTGAAATTACTGCACTCCAAATGTACCCTTGGGAGGGATGATGAAAACTTCCCGTTCTGCTGCTTCAAGGCAATCCGACGCTACAGCACAGTTCAACGATCTTTTCCCCTTGGTTTACATATTATCCAGCCGGCTCGGTGTTGGATGGTTAAGGCGATGGTTATGGCCGCGTAATTAGATCTCTTTGCATTCGTGGGTTTGTTTCCCTGCCTCCTGGACCGTAGACGCGGCCAATGGTGGCCATGACATAAACTAACAACGGCAAAATCCCCCGAAAGGAACGGTGTGTGCAGGGTGAAAAGATCTGCCCAACTTGTGCTCGTATTACACCGGGGGACAGGATAGCTCATGATATTTTACCGATGCTTACCTTCTTCTTCGTAGCGTCCGTAATGCTCCTTCACTCGGATTGGCGCCATCAGCGACGATGGAGCTGTGTGATCCGTATTATGGCCGGTGGAGCAGCCGGTGACCGATTCCTCATTCCCGCCCAGGATATGCAACAGTCCTTCGCGGAACTCGCGAAAGCTGACGTGTGTGTTGGATCCGGTCAGCAAGCACTTGACCAGCAGGTGGCCCCGCTCTTTCAGCTCAAGCGTGCGGCACAGCTTGAGCAGGGCATCACGATCGAGACCACCACTTCCGTCGCCGGTACTGTGCGACTGAAACATCTGATACAGCTTCTGCTCGTACGGATCAGATGAGAGCGCCATTTTCACCGCACGCTCGTCTCTCTGCCCCGAATCTTGTTGCGTCTGGCAGTGAGCAAAAAAAAGTATTCGAACAGATACACAATTTCGTATGCACTGAAGTACAGGAACACAGACACACACACACAAACGCGCGCGCACAACGCGATACACAAGAGCAAAGCAAAAAAGGGCTACTTTCCAACAACACACAACACAGTAGGCGAGGCAAACCAAGTTAGCTTTCTCACTCCGGAACACACTGATTACTTTTTTTCTACGTCCTCTCTTGTGCGATCGCAGATGATGGCGCTGAAGCTACGCTTTCTTGGCAGGAGTACTTCAGCCGTAATTCGTGCTTCAACACAATTCTACGATTTGCATGAGTCAACTTTTCACAACCCGGACCGATGGGATTTGATTCGCACCTTCCCTTCCCTTTTTGGGGACATCACATCACATTATTAACAGTATCACACCGAGCACTGCACATCACATCACACAACGCTCTGTAGAATATACAATGAAGCCACACTTTTAGAAATGGCCTCACAGTAGGCGCAATTAATCTGCTGCTGTCTGTCTGTCGTCTTCCCTGCGCTGAGGGGAAACAAACCATAAGTGGGGCAGAGTGGCACCACGAAAAATGGTTCTGGGACTAATGGTTTCTCACCAGCTTGAACGCACACTCGCAACGAACCATCCAGAAACGGTGTACAGTGTCCGGTGGGACGAACACAGAGCAGGGAGTTCCCGAATGTATTAACTGGGACGGGACGCTTCTGGCACGGAACGTCATCGCACCTGCGAGTAGAAAATCAATTTAATTTTGCTTCCTAACCCTCACCCGTCGGATAAGGCGGGTTTGTTTAATGGCCTGTTTCACCTGGCCGCTTATCGCACTCACTGTGATCGCGTCACACTAGGCTCTGACACTGGCTCTGACTTTAGCACACATCGCGATTAAAAACTAATATCGAATATCTCTAGTTTACCGTGACGTTTAAAGGGTTTCAATTATATAAAAGCCCATGCCAAACACAGCACATTTGCAGCCCAAGGACGAGAAGGGAATGTAGAATCAATCGAAAGATTGGCTTTGTGGTTGTTAATGGCGAATTCGGCGTTGAGTTTTGCGCGAACCGAGGAATTACAATAACGGGTTCGCTTGTTTTCTTTCTGGCCCTTGGTTGCTGCGAAAAAGTTTTGCTCTTTCACTACGCTGAGTCGGCTGGTCGTGTGACTTTTTGTTTCTCACACACCAACCACTCACACAAAAACACTGGCTGTAAACGTTCGCATCCGAGCGCACGCACACATAGTCAACAGGCTCACTCTGACAGCTGTACGTATGTCAAATTTGCATTTCGACTCGCATTGTTTATTTGCTGAAGCATTACATTTTAAAACAAAATATTTATTCATGTACAATAATTCCTGTTATGTTTATTCTCAAGATGACTCACTGTCGCTCGACCCAGTACCGTAATCACAGAGCAGTAATTGTGGTCGCGTTTCAACCACTTTCGTAACGAGCATATCCTTTGCTGCATGTGCATCCACATCGGAAATCTTTGGACGTTTTTCGTTGGTGGTATCGTTGGATATTTCTGTCCCGGTAGCGGAACGTTTAACAATGCCCAAACTTCGAGAATCTAGCTTAACCCCAGCTACATTGGGAACTGCCGACAAGCTAGACGAGGTGGAAGGAAGCACGGGCCGATTCAATATCGCACTGCGTCGCTCTTTATCCTTCTCGTGGACCGTTTTGGATGAATGTAACCGCATCAGGTGTGCCATGCGACGATCATTATCGCTCTCCGGGAGCAAGGCAACGGAAAGGCTCGATCTGGCTAGTAAGGCGTTATCCTTATCCTCTTGAATTTTTAATTCTTTCTTGCGCGTCTGCGTATAAAGAAAATGAATGATTAATGTACAATAAAATAAACAAAAACACTGCCAGTGTAGCTTTCTTACTCTAAACTGCGCCCTCAGCCGACTGTTGGCTTCGAAATCATCTCGCCATACGGAATCGTTGCGTTGAAACAGACGCCCTAGGACGGGCTTCGCCTCTTCGGCTGTTTGCGTGTCTTTGGCCCCATGCTCCAGTTTGTACATAGCATCATCGAACAGCTTACGCTGAACTTCTTTCGTTTCCGGTACAATCTGTTCATTCTGTGTCGGGTCCCAGCGATTTTCTTGTCTGCGTGCACCGGATACGATCTCGTAGTCAAGGTTTTGGGGGTCAGTTTTGATCTCAAAATGATTGTCACAGAGGTGGCACTTCATCCGGAACTGATAAACGGGCGTGGAGTAGTACATCCCGACCTTTTTCTTTTCCGCATTGTATCGTACGCCCATACCGATGTGGTTCTTGCATCCATCGCACCAGATGTTGTACGGCATCTCGAACCGGATGATCAGGATGCCGAGGTGAATTTTGCGGGCTCGTTCCCGCAATGCATGTGTACCCTGCCATTTGTTGAGCCCACCGGCTTTCGGATCGTAATCCGGTGGATAGTACAAATTCTGTCCCTTTCGTTCACCCATTTTGCGATCTTCTAATCGTGTTGGCGACTGGTTGGCGGAGGAGAAAGTCTACCAGTAAGGTGATAGGAAAAAAATGCCTCGTTCTAATGCTTTGAATGGTTTACTTCCACAATGAATATCTTCTATTAAAATCACGTAACATAATAGCTTGTAAATTGCACCAACAAAACCCTCAATTTCACATATTGGCAAACTGTGCACGAAAATTTTGTTTTGATTGTGCATTTCACATGACAATAAACAAATCTTCCTCGGCTAAAGTTTGACAACTTTTTTCGCCCGTTTCACCATAGTGAGAAGAGTTACTCGCCCAGTCTAATAAAACTCACCACCATCCATGTGATTGTAATTTATTCTTCAAATTGTTCAAATTCTCCAAAATTGTTATTAAATGGTATACGTAATAATGTAACAGGTAAAATTATTGTAATGCTTATTCTTTTTCTTTCTTTTTCGCTTTGGATAGAAAATTTCGCCAATCTCGTCAAGTTGTTAGGTGAGTAGCCCCAGAGAACAAAGCAATCACTGTCAACTGACAGTGTGTTGTGAACACGCGCACCTTCGCATGTGTTAGTGTGCCGACGCAAGAGGAGCTGCGCCAGCTCGCCGCGTGTTGTGAAAATATCTTTCTCGTGTCTCGCAGATATCGTTTCACATCACGGAAAAACCAACCGACCGGGATTCTGCGGTTTCATTCAAGGAATTTCCAACAATTCTAGGATTGCATTCGATCACCATTTGTCACCGAGCAGTGCGTTGCGAACGATGATTATCTACACCAACACCGGCAACCCTTTCGGGTTGAAACTACTAATTTGTGCAAATTTGGCTAAAACCAATGTGGAGGTCAAGCATGTTACGCTGGGCGGTAAGTATGGAGGTTGGAACTTCCGTCGGAACTGTGAGCCAATTCGATTGTTCTCTTTTCCCAGATGCCGCGCTGCGTGATATGAAGCATTTGCCCATCTTGCAACTGAATAGTGGCGTTCAGCTGTTCTCGACCGATGTGGCTGTTAAGTGTTTGCTACCGGGAGAGGATTCATCCAAGGTGGTGCAGCGTGACGAGTGGCTCGAATGGTCCTCGAAGCGTTTGGCACCGGCATTAACGCATAACATGGCTGTTGGATCGCGGGCCGATCCGAACACCAAACCGATCCTCAATACCCTGGTAAAAATGCTTGACGATTGTCTGAGCAACAGCACGTTTCTGACGGGCGATAATATCAGCAGTGCCGACGTTGCCGTTTGGAGCCTTCTGGCCCCCGATGGCACACTCAAGGGTGCGGTGAACATTGATAACCTCCTACGCTGGTACAGACAGATTTCCGATCTACCCGAAGTAAAGTCCGCGCTCACCGTGCTGCCCCTGAAGGAGCTCAGTTTTGCTTCGCTGCAGCATAGTAATCGGTTCGGTGGATTGCATCACATCGTACTGAATCCGGAGATTGCCGACTTCGAGGGTGAACTGTTGGCGGACGCATCCGCTAACATTGCTGAGACTGTGCAGCGCGAAGAGATTGAATCTGCTCGGACGGCGTTCGCCGACGTGGACGACCGAGCAGTGCGGGATGAGCCGCGAATTGTGTTGCCCAAACCGGGCCAGAAAAATAATCTCATCACGTCTGCGCTACCGTATGTGAACAATGTGCCCCACCTGGGAAACATAGTAGGCTGTGTGCTGTCGGCTGACATTTTTGCACGCTACTCTCGGCTGTGCGGCTACAATACGCTCTACATTGGCGGTACGGATGAGTATGGCACGGCGACGGAGACGAAAGCGTTGGCAGAAAATTTAACACCACGACAAATCTGCGACAAGTACTTCGACATCCACAATTCCATCTACCGATGGTTCGGTATTGGATTCGATTACTTTGGCCGTACGACGACCGCCGAGCAAACGCGCATTGTGCAGGAAATATTCAAGGAACTGTACGCCACTGGTTACATCGAAACGCGCTCGGTAGAGCAGCTGCTGTGTCAGAAGTGTGACCGCTTTCTGGCGGATCGATTCGTGGAGGGCACGTGTCCCCATCCGGGATGCGGCTACGAGGACGCTCGTGGTGATCAGTGTGATGGTTGCGGTAAACTGGTGAACGCCATTGAGCTGCTCCGACCACGTTGCAAGATCTGTAACACTTCGCCCGTCATCCGTGATTCGAACCAATTTTTCCTCGATCTGCCCAAGATTGAGCCAGCGCTGTGTGAATGGGTCGAACGCTCGGAGCCCGGTTGGACACACAATGCGCGTGTTATAACGCGCGCGTGGTTAAAGGAAGGGCTCAAGTCACGCTGTATTACGCGCGATCTCAAGTGGGGCATTCCGGTGCCGCTCGAGGGGTACGAGAACAAGGTGTTCTACGTTTGGTTCGATGCACCGATCGGTTACATCTCTATCACGAGTCGCTACTGCAAGGAGTGGAAACAGTGGTGGCAACCGGAAACACCCAAAACAGGCGTGAAGGTAGATCTGTACCAGTTTATGGCGAAGGACAACGTACCGTTCCATTCGGTCATGTTCCCGGCCTCGCTACTGGCAGCCAACAAGGGTTATACACTCGTTTCGCACGTTATGGCAACGGAGTACCTCAACTATGAGGACGGTAAGTTTAGCAAGAGCCGTGGAATCGGTGTTTTCGGTAACGATGCCCAAGAGACCGGCATACCGGCGGATGTGTGGCGTTTCTATCTCGGTGCGGCTAGACCCGAGGGTCAGGATTCGTCGTTCAGCTGGAGCGATCTGCAGGCGAGAAACAACAATGAGTTGCTAAAGAACTTGGGCAACTTTATAAACCGGGCGTTGGTGTTTTGTGAGAAATTCTTCGAATCCACTATTCCCGTAATGACGCTCACCGAGGAAGACTATACACTGCTTGCTTTGATCAATCGCGAGTTGAAGGGTTACGTGCAGCAGATGGAGAAAGCTCGCATGCGAGATGGTATCCGGCATTTGATGCAAATTTCGCGCTACGGCAATCAGCTCATGCAGTCGGAGGAACCGTGGGTGAAGGTAAAGGGAACGGACGACCAGAAGGCTCGCGCTGGTACGGTTATTGGCTTGTGCTGCAACATTGCCTGTAAGTAGAAACCAGATCGAGTATGGAAATGCAATTGTTGAGTTCGTTTTTGTTCCTTTTCGATGTTAGGTTTACTGGCTACGCTGCTCTTCCCGTTCATGCCCACAACCGCGAGAAACATCTACAGCCAGCTTAACGTTCGTGGTGGATTTATCAACTCTGAGTAAGTTGGAGTAAGTTCGCAATGAAGGGTGTAAACGATAAACGGATTTCTTTTTCGTACAATTCGCAGGAAACCGCTACTTCGAACGCTTCTGCCGACTGGTCATCGCATCGGCAAACCCGCTGTACTGTTCACGAAGATTGAAGATGCCCGCATCGAGGAGCTGAAACAGAAATATGGCGGACAGCAGCAGGAAAAGGATAGGAGCCCTGCATCGGCACCAGCTAAAGGGTTCACCTCGCTTAAGGACGCGCAAAAGGCGGTGGACGAGCAGGCGGCCAAGGTACGGAAAGTCAAGTCAAGCGGTGCTGATCGAACCGTTTGGCAACCGGAAGTTAACATCCTGCTGGAGCTCAAAAAACAGCTCCAGGCACTCAGCCAACCTCGCACGTCGGAAAGCGCTCCGACTGTTCCAGGCGCTGGAGCAAAAGCTACCCCGAAGCAATCACCACCGAAGGAAGACGCTCCCACATCCACTGATTCAGCGGATCCAACGGCTGTAAAGGCACTGGAAGAAGAGATTGCACAGCAAGGCAACAAAGTACGCAAGCTGAAAGAGTCTAGCTCGGATAAATCCGTCTGGCAACCGGAAGTTTCGGTGCTGCTCGCGTTGAAACAAAAACTGGCCAGTCTCACCGGAGCACCAGTGGCTGCACCTGCCGCTGGTGGCGGAAAAAAGAAGAGTAACAAAAAGTGAACAAGATGACCGGTATTAACTAGCTAGTCACTTTTTTCATTTCCTTTCATTCGTAATAACCGCGAAAAACGAAATTTTTGTCCGTTTTGCATCGGCTCTAAGCTACGAGTTCATCGCTACACACCCGGCTCCAAGTCATTGAAATTATCTGTTTTTTGCTGCCCGTATAATGTTTGATTATTTCTTTTTGACAATAAACGTTATTTACCTTCGCAAATGCATGTATTATTCTATGAACCGCTTTTAAATTATCAAAACCACCAACAGCGGTTTACAGGTGAGATTACCATGTTCAGGTCACTGGAGGCTTTCCAATTTAAATAACGTGAAAAATGTTTACATCCGCTCGCTAGAATTCGACGTATACGAAGATTAACTTTCTATGTTAGAATAAGGTGATGTCCTCGGTTTCACATACGTATGTGTGAATTGCAAATATTTCAAAAGAACCAAGCAGCAAGCAAATCGAATCGGATCTGTGATTACTACGATTATCTAGGAAAAAGACATCATCCCATGACCGTCG
>JXWZ01009467.1:0-11351 GCA_000956215.1 Anopheles farauti No. 4
TATTTCGAAACGTGCTTATCTCTTGGTGGCTACTTTCTGCCCCTTACACAGCTTCAGCTACTTACACAGTTAACTGTTTTTCAACAACACTTTAAAATTCACACATTCATGTGAAAAGGTTAGCCACACAAACGCTTCGTAAACGTTTGATTTTTTTGCTCCGAAAAAGGTCTTTCATTAGTAAAATATAAAGAAAGTCTCAGAAATACCATCCGGGGGTATTCTAGGCTTCCGACACTGGGAACCGGTCAAGCGTCGAAACACAGTGCCTTGACGCCTGTGGAAGGAGTTGCTAAACTAATAGAACACAACGAACTTTGAATTTTCCCGGCAAGGATAGAGGGTAGAATACCGAACAGGACGAACGTGTAAGGGTGACTGTGAAAGAGTCCTTTTTATCTAAATTTCTCATCAAGAGAATTCTTCATTCCGCTGAACAGCTCACCTCTGCTCTCTTTGTTTTGGCTTCGGTTTAGTTTTAATTTTCCATCGCAATGAAAAACCGCCAGGCTGTCTCCTGGTTCCCGTCTGTTCAACCGTTCCTCGGCACCCGATTATTTGAGAGAATAATGTAATTTTTCACCTTTTTCTTCTACGTCCAAACGGACCTTTCCAGGAGGCTGCCAATGTCCAAAACCGGGTATTGGGGTTGAAAGGTTTGCTCGATAGATTCGCCAGGATGGTAGCGCAATGGATGGATATTTTGGACCATTCGACATCCTTTTTATCTAACATCCCTCGTCGGCGACGGTGCTCCGACTCGTATTTAGAGTATTTACGTACGTTCAATCGTAATTTATAGCTATAAAAGGTTCATATGCGACCATGGGTGTTCCGAACTTCGCCAATGGGGAAGTAAAGTTGGAAAACGGGTTCAAGGGAAAATTAAACTTGAAGCCTCTGCACACTGCTCAAAATATATGAAAACACCTGTATCATAAAGGTTTCAGGGTGAAATAAACCCGATCAACCCATGCGCTTCTTACGTGTTTGTCCAGAAAGAAGAAAGATGAATGAAAATCACGCATGTGGATGATGAAAGAAAGAGAAGCTTCTGTAACAGACGCAAAAATCAATAAATAACAAATCTCCTTTTTAACTGATATTAAATAATGTGTTGTGGAAATATTTATTACTATCGTGAGGTGCTTAACTAGACGATGCTTTATAATGTTTGCACTATCTGGATCGGTAAGCATACAAAATAAAACATTTTCTAACATTTGTTAACAACAAAAAAATTGGTTTCAGTAGCGACAGCGGTTTTATTTATTGCTCGCTCAAGTCGTCTCGTTTCCAAATTTTTGCCTGTAGTATTTTCTCGTGATGTATGCCTTTTGTTTTATCTGATACATGTTCAGAAAATAAAATCAAAAAACAAAACTACGGCCAGACTGGGGAAAAGAATAACGTGACGTTTTAACAATGTCACAAGCCCTCGTGTTTCGCATTCTCCTACACCTTATCTCAAGATTTTTTTTTGCATTCTCCAACCAAAGTTAGAGAATGACAAAGAATAATTCGCTTGAATCACAGAAATACGCATCGTAGACAGAATAATTTCAACGCAAGAGTGAACAGGAATCCCGAGTCAAAGGTGTTGGTCTAAAGAAAATGAATGCATTACTTATTGTAAAAAAATAGTATAAGTTGCACAAAAAGCTGAATATTTTATTATATTTTTGATAATCTGTTATAAACAGTCAACATTGCAGTTGTAGCTATATTACTTGTAAAATTGAGTTTATTTTTTAATAGACATTTGTTTTGTTATTCCGTTATATTTATTCCACTATTAATTACCACGACCCGGTATATTTATTGTACATGAAGTGTCATGCGAAAAATTTAAATTTCATCAATTTATTTTAGTTTTACAAGATGAGTAAAAATGCAAATATTGTGTCCTACAACGTTCGGTGATATGAGTAGAAGATGGTTTATCAAAAAGGGGTGATGAATACTGTACAAAAACATGATTATTCTTGCAAACGAGCCGGAAAGCCGATCGGTGTACGGCTACGTTAATTGATAGTAAATGCATCGGCAGAGAGAATAATGCGTGAAATGTTTCCGATACCATCCTCTCTCCCTAGGATGAAACATTTGCGAAAAAAGCAGAGGAAAGGATAGTGATAGGCAGGCAAGGATGGCTAGAAGGGTATGCGAGGAAATTAATATTGCTACTTCCTGTTTGCTACCAACCCGTTCAGATTCGCTTGATTTGAAAAAGAGTTAATGGTGCCCTAATGACTATAAAGGGATTGGAGCATGTGAGAAGTGATGTCCAACCTATGGCACATTGCGTCACAAAGGAATAGCTGCTTATATGGTGGTTCTTTCTGTTACTAGGAATAGATTTTTTTCCATTCTTTTCCGTAAATTTTAAATGAATGGATCTTATAAAGCGTTTTATTTAACGTTACTTATTCAAAATATTATAGAAATGATTGATATCGTACCTTTTTAATGAATACATTAGGTAATGAACATTTTACAATACATATACAACAACTATGATACTACAAATTAAATTAACAGAACCAGTTTTTGGTCAAGATCGAAGTGGTTTAAACTCCAACTGAATCTAATTTAGACTAATACATTCGTTTCCAATTCATAAATTCATAAATTCAATTCATGCTCTAAATGAGATGAAAAATTTAGTACACTAACCACTAATTTTTCACCACATTTTACTAATTTTCAACAAATTAAAATCTAACAAAATCATTAATTAATTAATCATTAATATTGTTAGTACTTTTAACAAATTCGTATAAAATGCGCAAATAATACATCGGTCGTAGTTTTGAATTTCTTTGCTTAGCCTTGCTGTATTTCCCTTTCAGTGAAAAATTTTTCGGTTATGGCTGCGTTGACCGATCAAGGCAAAAAAAACATATATACACAAACGAATTTTGCAAATTAGCACCTTACAAATTAGTGATGTCAATGTCGCTATTAAAACAAATGTTGAAGAACGAGGTGTGTTTTAGAGCAACACAGTAAGTAAAAAATTTACAGACACTGCTCACGGAAAATTCTACGAATAAGTGATGATAAAAAAGTGGCAGATAGATACGATATGCGGATTTGTAATATTGTTGCCCCTTACAAAAAAGTAAGCTTGCACAGCAATGACTTTTGACAAGAAAAGGCAAGAAATATGGTATAAACAGAAGTTTATATTAAGATACAACGAAATGTAATGGTCAGAGCGGAATTTAAAAAAATAAGCAACAATATTAATTTTCATAACCGAATAAGCCCGGGATAAGATAAAATATGGCTTCAGCTATGGCCGTTATATCGTTTGATACAATAAAAAAATTTAAAAAAAACATTTCTTTTACTGATTTGCAAAATTTAACTATTTTCAGAATCATTAAAATGTTTAAATAATTAACAATATAGTTTAAATGATAAAAGTTGTTGAATTGTCACTCTAGTTAAACCTTTGAGCTCACATAGTTGAAAAAGAGATGCTGGCTAAAAGTGTCACAGTTAACGAAACTTGATCAACCTTGTGAAGCGGCATTAACCAACCAACTCTATTTTCAACTATGTACACTGTTATACATAGACTTAACGAGAACCCCCAGATTAAAGATATGTAACCCCACTCTAACGAATGAAACAGCATATTGGTTGTTGTGCATTTTCCGTGCGTGGCCATGAGACCTTTGATAGCCTCCCGTAATTTTTTTGCGCAAGTTTGTTGGCACTGCATCTATGGTCAAGTATAAATATAGCCATGACAAGCTAACCGGTTCGATTATGCATTTGAACACACATACATCGCTGTTCATATTCATGCACATATATGATTTAAGAAAAATCTAAATTACGATGTATCGCTCGACAAGCGCTGTCAAACGGTAATGGAACCGAGCCGTTGCAGAACGCGGTTTTGGTTAGTAATAAACCAATATTTCCATCCTCTTTCGTACGCTTAGCCCGTCACATCCACCTACATACCATCACTCTAATACTGCATCAACCGCTAATGCAGCTTTTCACCCGCTGGCATAAGCGTGTAATTAGCTATGTATTAGCCATGAGTAAATCCCCAAGGTATTCACGGGTTGCATATTGCAATCGGTTTTAGTCAACTCCATAGAATCTTGTCTCTCGGTAATGTCTTCCTAACTAATGATAGAGTCGTGAATTAAATCGTTAGCATTGAAAGTGTGAAAAAATTGAGCGATGTAATTCGTTTCATAAAAACTAATTACCAAAGCGTTAGAGATTTTCACTTTATTTCCTGAAAAACAAATTACAACATCAATATATGCTTATTCAATCACAACAGTATTTGTCATGAGCCAATGTTTGTTTTGTTATAATTTAGGTATCATATGTTTACCTCCAACATTCTCAGAACATTACTTTATTCCAGAAACAAATCACCATTACTTCTATTAATTCGAACCAAAAAATACGGCTCAGTATAAAATATAAATAAGTGTCAGATTGAATGGCCACATAAGATTGTCATGAGCAAGTTGAAATTTTCTTCTTCTGATGATGATGTTTTAATCCCTTAGTTAGAATAAAAAATTTTCTAACCTAGCTGAATCAGCTTAATGCTCTGCACAATTGTGAGGACATTGTCTTATTTTGTCCTGGGAGTTTATTGTCACGTATTCGATCGTTTCCAGGATCGTATGCATCAAACAAATAATGGAGCCGCAAATTAGTTATGTATACAAAATTTGGGCATTTCACATTTGGATTAAAATATCCACAGCTAAGTTGGGAAGGGACATAGCTTTTGAAAAAAAAAGTGCTAAATATTAAACACTAATTTATCCACAAATAGATTACAATTAGATTATAACTAGGTTAGAGCAGATATATGTAAAAGAGACTGCAGGCTCGCTGAAAAGCTTGCATCTTTTCATTATAGCAAAGTATGTTTGAGAATGATCTGATATTGGAATCTACGCTATTTAGCCTAGCGGTCAAACAGTGTTCCTTGAATCTCGTCGTCTTTGTACTTTATGTTTATGTTCCTTGATGTTCTTATTTAAAAACGGTTAAACGAGATATTCCATTAAATTAAGTTGGAACTAACATGATACAAACTTTCGCGTAATGAAAGTCATGATTTTCATTAACATCTATTTTTTTAATTACAACCGTAGTGGTAACTTGCGTACATTAATTGAAATAGCATGCGTAACAATTTAAATTGTTAAACTGCACAAAACATCCTCAACTGCTTGCTTTTATGATTCTCCGGCGGAGAAGTTTTTTTTACTCTATGTTCCAGTAGTTAGGACCAGATCAAATTCAATGCTAATACAACTTGTTGTCAAACTCAAAGCAAACTCATGGTTTGTAACATTATACGCCCAGATTTTGAGAATTGCACCGCCCGTAGAATAACTCAGGACTTATTGAGACGGATGAGTTATGCTTTCTAATTATTTATTTTGTAGGAACGCCCAGGCCTAGATCTCTAAGATCTCTTTGATCTGTTTATTTAATCTGTTTTCAACTTTGACATACTTTTACCGTAATACATTACAACTGTTACGATTCTGCAGAAGAGAAACCGTATATAATTAAGACAAAAAAAGTACTTTGCAAATGGCATAACTGTCAATTTTAGAAGCGTACCTAATTTTCTACAAACATACCGATTTTTTATTTATTTCCTATAGATATGTCCCAGTTTGGGTTAAGTTCAACAAATTCACACTGGAGCTACAGTTCAACCGGTCCTTACTCGCCATATTTAACCTCCTGCACAACACCAACCGCTTCTCAATTCAACAATCCGGCGCTTGGGTTTACTTGCAGCTCTGGGGAACAGAATGGTGGTCAAGACTTCTCCGCTTCAGCCCGCGATTGTGTTACAAGTAAGTATACAATGAGCGATCATTAAAATGAGATTTCAATTCTAATCGAATAGCTAATCCTTACTATTAGCTAAAAATCTTAAGGCTCAACAACAAGAAAAGTTTTGATATCTGATATGAAAACTGTAGTTGAAAAAATCTGCAGTATGTACATCGTTCAAACTTTCACGTTTGAGCTAGGTTAAATATCAAATTTAATATTTCGTAAATAATAATGTGTCAAAACGTTTCGTTCTGCGAGAACCAAGCATAATACTCATGAAACACTGAAACTAATCATGTTCGTATCATCTGGCAGTGCTTCCGGATTCGACAGCAGCTGACCTAGATCAACATTTGAGTAGCTTGGTAGGAGCAACGCAGCAAGCTAACAACCATATGGTGCAGACAAATATAATGACCAGTAATGGGGGCAATGCAACCGGAGCCGGTGGTAACGGTACCGGCAATAACGGCAACGGCTTAGCCACCCAAATCCCTACACACATTACCAACGGCCTGATCGTGCCGCGGTATGCCCAAACAGCCGGTGCCAACAATCATTCGGATGCTTATGGGCTAACCAGCAGCCAAAGTGGGCCACGCAGCCTAAGTGACTCATCACAAGCCGAATCTCCGGTACAGGACGATCTACTCTCTTCCAACACGCCCAACCTCGGTAGTAGCGGCCCAAGTTCAACGACAGGCGGCGGTGGTGCTGGTGGCGGAGGTGGTAGTGGTGGAGGCGGCGGCGGAGGAGGTAGTGGAGGTGGAGGTGGAGGCGGACACCACCAAAACTTCTCCAGCATCGTGATGAACCAAAGTAATGCCGGCTCCAATGCGTCCACGGCGTCTAACTACGTTGGCTCGAATGGGACCAGTAGCTGCAATGGATCTCCACTCTACCCCGTCCTGCCTGCTAGTCTGCTCTACTCGCAGCTATACACCGCGGCCAACCAGTCAGTGAGTGGCTTCGGCCATTCAGTAAATCACCACCACCATCACATCCAGTCGCCGCACGGGGCAGCAGCTGCTGCTGCCGCTGTTGTCGCCGTAACAGGAGGCAGCCCGGTGCAGAACAGTGCGTCTGCCGCGGCTGCAACTGTTGCAGCGGCCGCCATGCATGCCGGAGAGCTGCAGAGTGTGATGGACCATCTGACGGCGGGCACCAATCAAGCGGCTGCAGTAGCGGCGGCGGCTGTCTCCCACCGGCATCATCATCACCACCATCATCACCATCAAGCAGGGGCCAACTTGATCGGTGGCCACAATCACGGTGGTCAGGGTGGTGTTGGCGGTGGAAGTGGTGGTGGAGGTGGTGGTAACGGGCATCCGGATCTCTCGCTCATCGGCAATTGTGGAGCAATGGCGCGTGGCGCACTAGACGAGACGGGCCACAGAGTGCTTGGCGGAGCAGGTGTAGGCGGCGGCGGTGGTGGACGCCTCGGTGGACCTCCCGGTGGCTCTGGCCCAGTCGGTCAAGCAGCGGACAATGGTAACTCTGTTTGGCGGCCATACTGAAAATGCGCCGTCACTGCGAGTATGGCGATGACGGCTTCCATTGGCACATATCTCCCGAACTTGTTGTCCTCGATCTCTTCTTCTCCTTCCTCCTTGTCTTCTTCGTCCTCTTCCACCCTCTCCTCTTGCTTTTCTTTACCTTCGTCCTCTTCGTAAGTATCCTCGTTCTGAGTACTAGAACCTGCCAACCTCCCTCAGCGGTTAGCACGGGGTGAACCAAGCTGTTAAACATTTATGATTATCGCTTATTTGTACATACACACTCATATACAAGACTCTACTTATTGGTTATAGAATCATTGCACTCCATCCCGCACTGTCGTACGGATAGTCTGGGTACCACAGTTTGGGCAATCATCGTCAAGTCGTCGCTACACAAAATTTGTCCTGGGACTTTGTCCAAAACACAGTTACTACTATTATATGTCCAAAGGTGACGAACCCAGTACATCACATTAGCATGATTCATATTTGTGGTAGTTATGTAAAGTATGGGTGGGGCAACGAGCCCGAGCAAATGGAACGTTTACGGTTTACGAAAAAAAAAAACTAAAACGCTCGCCGCGGGTAAGGGAAATGCAGGACACATGCTCTAGATAAGGTTTATCAAGCAATTGTAAACCGGCGCCATCTATTGCAAGCAAACACAACCACTATAGCCAAAAAATAGGAACGAAAATGTTACCAGTAAGCAGACGTTCGACGTGGTGCAAGGAGTGCATCGATAAATCCGAAGATCCGAGACATCCGAAAGGAAGGCAAATGAACATTCGCTACTAAATTAACTAAATTACTATAACTCGATCCGATTGTGTTTAGAAGCATAGATATTCTAACGCGCAGCACAAGCGACTAAACTAGAGTCCGAAGTGTCGAATGTACTTAGCAGCAGCTAAACTCATGCTAACGGCAAAGCAAGTAAGCAAGCACACACAAAAACACGCCTATCGAATCGGTGCTTTCTTTCGCACAGTAGACAGTCGACTTCTGATAATAACATAATGTTTCCAGTATTGATGGTTTATCAATAAAAGTTATAGAAAGTCCAACCTTCTGTTATGGTGTAGTGTGCAAGAAATAAAAAGACAATTCAAACAACCTAAGTATTGCTGTGCGGAACAAGACAGTTTTGTGCATCGTCTTCAAATGTGTCTTTTCAAAACGCTTTGCTGCAACTGTACAATGTGTGGATCAGAAAAGCATGCCCCTTAGTATCGATGACGTGAGTATTATAACATGATACCTTTCAGGCAATGTTGTTCAGCTTACATCTACCTTCTTCAAAAGCATATTTTACTTGTTATCAATATCAATTATAATGTTTAGTTACGATGAAATACGTTTTTTTGCTTTAATTTCCATTCTCCAATAGAGCGTCGATGACACATCGTTTATGGTTCATTCTTTTTATATCATAATTGGATCTTGTACAAAATTAATAGATATGAATAACATTTTTGGATCAAATATAAACAAAAATTATAATAATCATAAAGATAGAACATCAAATTTATTTGCAATTTTGTGTAAAACAAGAACAGCAGATTTGTACAAAGTAAAACAAAACAGATTTGTGCCAGTAATTTTAAATCGGTTCGTCTGACAATCCTTTTTCTAATCCTTGAAGTACGTTTAACTTAATATCTTCAGTTCAAATAACAAATTATTTTGGCGAAAAAAAATGAAAGAAAATTCAAAATAGAAATGTTTGAGAAAAGTATCTTTTTCCACTTTCTCTCTCTCCTCCCTCTCTCTCTTCCCCTCCTTCTCTCTTTCTCTCTCTCTTTCTTTCTTTCTCTCTTATCCTGGCGTAACTATTTTGCGAATATGTGCGAACGATATTATTACAAAGGATCAATACCTTAAACCAATATGGTCATGCTCCTTGCTAAAACTTGCTATAAATTAAGATTAGCATGGTCGTTAGTTTACTGTACACCCACCTACCCGAAGTCGTGGGCGAGGCGAAGTGGATGTGAACTGTACCTCTATGATTGGAGATAGTTGAATCCCACTCTATCTTATCACTAACAATAATAATACCTCACATGTGTTATGAAAGCTATTAAATTTTAGTTTTCCTAAGGATATATTTGAAAGACTTATTCTTCCCGGTTTAGTCAGCACTGCAGTATAACCTGCAGTATATCCGCGAGATGTATGTCCTCGAATCGGTGGAATAGGACGTGTCCCGCCGACTCCATAAGCGGACAGGGACGAAGGGAAATTGAAACTTGGTCAGATATTCGCAAATAAATCCGTATGCTGGATCAGGTATAAGACAACCTCGGTAATCCAGAAAATTAGCTTAGACTTGATTAATATAAGAGCAGTGTTATACAGAGTTAAGTCTTTCAGAAAAAACATATTCGATCTACGAGGTTGTGGGTGTCGCTTTCAGCCATTGTTAACTAACATAGGTTCAAACTTCACTTGACTAAATGTTTCACAACACAGAGTTAACTGTCAATCGCATTTTTTTTAAATTGCACGCATTTAACGAGTGTGATCAGGGCCAAAAAATGAATATTTTTCTGAAAGGTAAAGTTTCTGCACAGGTATTAATTTTATGGGAGAACATAAACCGGTTGTTAATTTTTATTAAGGAGCATCATCGTACATATTTAGAATTTAGAATGCTGAATTTAGATAGGATATTTGGATAGGATACAAGATCCTCAGACGATAATCTATAATCTATAAGTGCGATAATCTATAATTTAAGATGTATGATCCCCATCTAAAGCTATATAATCTTTAATATATCACCTAAAGCCATAGTAACATGAATGACCCAGTTGATAAAAGAACATCGTAGAATCAACCGAAGAACAACATAAATGAACTTGTAGTTTCTCCGCGATATGTGCTTGCTCTTCATTTGTTGTGTATAGCTTGATATGTTATGCAGCAAGTACCAAGAAAAAATAATTTAATTAACTTTATATCGTTATACAAACTAAAATCAAATATCTTTCAAAAACGATCAATCCCGTTTTCTAGCAGTTGTTTTAAACTTTTTTACTGTTTCCAATTTTCCAACTATCCAAACTGCCAATTTAACAAGCGATGATATCAAGTTTTATAAATGTAAAATTATAAACAATTCGTTATTAATATTAATACGTTAAGTGAAACTTTGGTTGTGCTAATAATTGTATTTGCTTTTTTAAAGTCGTATGTTTCATAGCTCAAATCACTGAAACATGGAGCTACCGTGCGAAAGTTACTATAGCTTAATGTGGGTTTTACACTGTAAAGTAGAAATGTAGATGATCTTTTCTGTGGCGCAGAACCAGGAAAGCAAATGCGATGAAGAGTCAGTTACATCATTTCATGAGAAAAGGGATTTTTTTTTTTGATAACCTTTTACTGCTTTACATCAAAGAATATCATCAAAGATTTCAATAAAATTTAACCAGAATATGAAACAAAATATCATCCAAAAACGTGTCTAAAAACATGGAAATCTAGAAGAGTGAAATTCAGCGATCTAAATGCTAGAATATGTCTAAAGATTATAAAGAAGCAGCAGTCTTCGATACGCAATTGAAAATAAATTTATAATCCTTCAAACCGAGGGCTCGGAATATGTACGATTAATTGCTGCAAAATTGGTGTTCGTATTTATGGGTGAAGATTGATACACAGAACTTAAAAACAAAATGTTGTTGGTGGTAAGTCTATTTACAACATTTACATAAAGTTCTACAGAAAAGCTAAGATTTGGCAAGCCAATGACGACGAAGACGTAACAAACTATTTTTATTTACGTTAGTGTTTAGAAACATTTGGGCATGACTAAGCAACACGATCCCCTAGTACTCTTTTGGCCAGATTTAACGTAATGAGATTAAAAATATGCTTCTTAGTGCATAACTCATCGAATAGCGAAAGTTTTTGTACAATTTTTTTAGAGAATGCTATAGCAAACAAAGTTTTGAAATAAAAACTGAAAATGCTGCTAGCAGAGTTCTGACC
>JXWZ01009468.1:0-27398 GCA_000956215.1 Anopheles farauti No. 4
ATACGAGCAGCGAATAGATCAGTGTACTCGACCGAATAGTAGTAGCAACGTGAGGCTGGGTAAATGTTAGTAAAAAAATGAGTAATAAATCGAACCTTTCACATATCGGAACACCATACCAGATTGGTTTACAGGCTCTCACTTTCTCTCCCATATGTGTGTTCAAGTATTGCAATGAAGGTACGTGCTAGTACTAGTACAGCAAGTGTGACAAACGGATACTGTCCTTTCTCCTTCCATTCCTTCCCGAAAAAGTAGCGAAAAAAGTGATCAATACTAAATAGTGTACATCTTTTTGCAAGGAACATGTAGGCTCATTTCAGCTTTGTAAATAATATTAAACACTCCTCTGCACTAGCATCCTTTGTTTCCCTTTTCAAGTAGTACGCAATATTTTTGATTGAGATGCTCGCTTATTGTGTAAAATAGTGTGCGTACGCAGTATACATAGTTCGATTCGATCTGCCGGTCATCACTCATCGCTACCGGGACTTTGTGCGAAAGTCCCCCGGTCGACTAGTTCAGGTTGGACTTTACGATGGAGGAAAAGAGTATTGCGTTGACTGTGAAGATAGTAGTGGCGATTTGCGGCAACGGTAGGTGTAGCAGTAGAGACAGCTTTTGTTGTGGCAAACAGTAATAATGTTAGTATCAGTGCTAATAGTACTAGCAATAGTTATAGTAGTTATATTGGTAGTAGCAGCGTTAGCAACAATGTATAACCTATCGGCGAAACAATTCAAAACGCATAGCATGTACGAAAGCATTTTCTCCAGCTGCCCTGTGCCCTAAAATTTCTCTATCATTCAACAGACATCAAACTGTGATCTTCCCACCCGTAACTCACAATGGTTTAACAATCTCGACATTATAGCAACGTGTTTTGCGTGTTGAAAAAATAAAACAAAACTCAACTAGAAACGACACTCAGTGTCGGTAATTGCAATAACGTCTACTACTCTTAGTGTTCTGCGTTCAGCTGCTTTTGCGTTGCATATAACTTGTATGACGTTCGAATTTCGCAGAAGATTATCTGTTTGTTTTGTTTGTGAGTGCTTTGGTTTCGGTCGGTTACCATGTTGTTGTTTTTTTTTTGTTTTTTTTTTGTTTGTAATAATTCGGTTCCATCGCACAATGCAAAGACTCGTTATCATCTCGCTAAACATTGTCGTACGTTATCTGAAACCTATCACTAAGCTGCATCGATTTCTGACTGCTGGATAATCTTATTTGGCTACTTGAATAAACGTTCACGCGTAACTTTGCAACTATTGGAAAGTGAATGTGCTGCGCCAATTTTAATGATAGTTTTCCTATGATGCCAATGCAGCAAATCTTTGGCAACAGAGTTCGCGCACATTTCTAACGTATGCTCTTGGAATTTATGTATATATTTCTCCTATCTGTGTATTTGCCATATATTTTATCATATTTTTTTTTTCTTGTTGCACCTATTCGATTTGCTTCTTCTAATAAGAGAGTCGTGATTTTCTTAGGTTCGCAGTTGCACCGTGTAAGAGCTGTTTTTTTTTATAAGTTATTCAAGCTATGACAATGTTTGCCGTACGTTTTCTCGTGTTTTGCTTAACTCGCGCATATATTAAACATATACGTGGTCGTAAACATATCTCGCTACTTGACGTAGCCTTTTTTTTCGTTTGCTCACATACACATGTTTACACACATTCGCAGCCTGGCCTATAATTGTAGGTATTGTTATTTTCTTTTTGTTGTTTAAAACACAATTAAAATAATTTACCATAACACCATCTACATATAGATGAGTAGTCTTCAATATAAAAGTACTTCAATCAAGTCGTTCGATTTTCTGCAGTACACTTAGTATACTATTTCCAAAAATACAACACTACAGTATCAAACAGCGTTCTCGTATCAAATCAAGATGCTTGATTAAATATAGCTATTCCCGATCGTTCCACCTTTTTTCTCGCTTCCTTTCTCAGTGTTGTCCGTTTTACTATTGAAATCTTCTCGAGCTGATCTCATTGTTGTCCCTGTTGCTCCGTTACATTACGCGCAATTCGCTATATTGGTGGTATTGTTTACTTCGTGCGTTCTTTCCTTTTTGTTTGCAGTCGTTTGCTGTTCGCATCACGGCGACCACTTGTTTAGCCCTCAATTGTTGTGGTTTCATAAATGTAACCAAATTTTCAACGCATCGATGTACGCTGCCATTAATTTTGCTGCATTTCTTCCCCCTGCGTTTTGCTGTTCTTCTTGTTGGGTGGAATGTTGGAAAGGGACACCCGTTTGGTACGTGTTGTGCTGTGCGGCATAACGTACGCGCGCATTTTAGCTGATCAGATTTTCAATATTTTTGATTTTTCATCCATTCACCCACCGTACATGACACTGTTGCGCGTGTGGTGCCCGTTCTCGATAACGTCATGAACACGGTTTGAACAAAGAAAAATCGAAAAACCAGAAAACAATAATGGAAGCAACATTCATAGCGTAGAAAACGGTGGTTCAATTCCATTCCCCGGTATGCTGCTGCCATTGGATGGATGCGATAGAACATAATGGAATGTGTAATGCAAGCGCACCGTCCCGGTTCTTTGGCGGCAAGTTCGCTACCGTTGGTCGCGCACACTTTCCAGCAAGTGTGCCATCCTCGGTGAGGAGATTCGCTCCCGTGTTGTCCTGAATTTGCGCTCTGGCATGCTTGGCATTTTTGCAATCTTTGTATGAACAATGTCAACGAGAAATCGGCAGTTCGGCGTCGTTTGGTAATTGGATTCATTTTAAAACTCGCTTCTATCCATCGTTTGCTTTATCTAGAATTACTGCAACTATTTTCCATACGGTGCTACGTATTTATAAAATATATACTTGTATGCATTTGTATGCATTTATATATATATATATGTATATATGTATATATCTATGCAATTCATATATACTTTTTGTTTACTTTGCCTGTCTTGTCTATGCGTGACTCCAGCGCTGCGATCACACCGAAGAGTAACAGTCTAGTGAAAGCTGTCATCCGTTTATTGCACTATTATGTGAGGAGCCGATAGCAGCACAGTAACCGTCGCTATTATTGTGAATAATGTAAATACGAAAAGGCAAAATCTAAAAGAAAGTTAAAAAAAACTCGTATTAAAATAGTACCCTAAGGGGCAAAGCATTGCAATGAATTTGGGTTTCGCTCTAACCTGTCAACAACCATCGCCGCGAACTTCCAGTCACTGATCAGTTCTGCTTCTTCATCCGCTTTTTTCATTCGGTTTGTGATGAACTGCAATTCCTTAAGTATATGATGCAAATCCTTGTGCGTACAACCAGAGCTGGCGTTCTGCTCTTCGACCGTTGTAAGACGCGTAAAGCTACGAAAGCAAAATAAAAGCACACATCAGCGTGTATACAAGAATGCTATGAGAAAGTATATAATCGCGGCTAAACTGATGTGGGAACGCATACAGTAAATACAACCGTACTGTGAGGCACGCCGTATTGAAACTTAAAACCAAACAATCTCGACATATTTTGTAGAGATCCTAGAAGCATTTTTTTTGCTAAAGTAATTAAATGATTAAGATAAAACACCCATCATCTAAACATGATACTCAAGGCTACAAAAAAGACCTATGAAAATATTACGAAATAAAATAAACACTGTTTCGGCAATTTTTTACTTATAAACGAACTAAATTTCCCAATATGAGTTATCGTCAAACTTTCCTTTTTCTAAGGAGAATGATCGGTTGGGTATTGATTGCAAACGAGCTAAGGAAGATGTAAACTACTTACACCGAACCCCCTATTGCTGTAGTCGACCCGGATATTCCAGAGCACGGGTGCCGGAAATCGTCATCGATGTCTAGCACGTTCGCCAGAAGCGACTTTGACGATCGTTCCTTCAGCTCAAGCTCTTTCATACGATTGCTCAGAATGATCGTTTTGCGTGTGATCTTTCTGCCCGGACGACCCATTCGCAGTATCCACGGTAGCCATTGCAGAAAGACAGATTTTATCTGCAATAAAAAAGCAGAAAAGACTCGTCAGATAAAAACCACAGTACAATCTACACCAACCGACTTACCCATGGAGGCATCTCGTGGATATCTGCCGTTCGATGATGGTAGTTTAACACGACAACCGTCAGCACAACCGACGATGCTACCATGAACATAATGCAGTTGAAGTACGTCCCTACGGAATCACGGTACGAGAAATGCAAACCGATATCAGTAATCAGCTTGAACCATTACACGGTGTGAAATTGATAGCAACATTTTAAATCTAAGTTTAAACGAACCAACTAATTGAGCATTCCAAAAGTAAGCAACGAATCGTTACGAATCACAGTGAAACGGGGGAAAACAAATCTACATACTGAAATCATGCAAAACTAGCATGACTGATCATTTAGTTTCGAAGTGTCATGTGGAGTACAGAAGACATGCAACAGTGATAACAATGCCGTAATGATGTGAGAAAAATGGTTTAGTGATACTGAATAGAATAGACGACTTTTGTTTTTCTAGTTTTTTTTCCTTTTCTAGCTCCATAGCTTAAGTATTAAGTTCGGAATAGCCACATGTTTGCCCTACCACTAATCTTCCTGTGAATGCGCAAATTATCATACTGCTTATTCACGGTATGCAGAAACAGAATCTCTTTTATAGACAGAACGATATGATCCCAGCAGTACCGAGAAACACATTGTTGTCTTGCTTGTGTAGAAGTATATATGTAGAAGTCGTCCGTCACAACTATACGGTAATTGTTATATTCTGAACTACAGTACAGTTTATTGTGTTTTCATCATTAGCGGGACATGAACGGGATTCTGCACTGGTATTGAATCTCGTCTTAGACATTTTTCCGAGCTGAAGAATCCATTTGCTACCAGGTATCATGTATCAGATCTTCACCACATGCATTCGGCTTACACATATAAAGCGAATTATTTTTTTTTTTTCTTTTTTTTTTCTAACATAATTGATGCCCATCACGAATTGAAACTGCAGCAAAAACAGATGGAAACAAAAGCTGGGCAATTGGGATAATATTATTTTTCCTAATGATCAAAATAATAACAATAGCAGCACAAGAACATGAAATTTAAAGCATTTTTACAAAATGTGTATCATCACACAAACACACACACACAAGCGCAGATTTTACAAATATTTTAAGCACAACATCACGAAACGAAAGTAATCCTTAGAAAACCAAGAAAACCGAAACCTTGCAAGCTTAGCGAAATAGTGAAGAAGCAAAGTACGATGTTAATGATGACGACTATCGATTCGAGAATCGTGTTACACATAATTCGCTCGAAATGGTTCCATACGGCCTCGGTTAGGAGACTAAGACACCAAAGCGATACTGCAAAATATTTAAAGACCCCAAATCTGCTTGAGCAAAACCAGTCGTGATGTGAAAGGCACAGCTGTAAATTATGTTTCACAAACACACGTGAACACGTGGGGCTGTGCAATTAGCTTAATTTGTATATCGGGGGTTGGGAAAATGCTAAGAAATACGGCAAACTGCAACTGAACGTAAATGGTGAGTAGAAAAGCAAATAAACAAACCATGCAAGTAAGTTGGTACATCTTATCGCACCCGATACGGTGGCGTTCTTATGTGGGTGAGGTTGAGTGAGTGGAAAGTACAGAAAGGAAGGTGTTGAGATTCTGGTATTTAATCTCATTATTTAGAACGTATTTTGCGTTTCGGTGTTTGCTACCACAGAACAATCAACGCGCTTTTCTGATGTTGTTTATTACCTCGAACTACAATTATATTAATAGGGGTTCGTTTAGTATATAGATATGTGTACATAATATGACCATTCTTTGTTTAAGTCGAACGGCATTTACTCGCACTGCTGTTAGCTGAATGAATGAATGCCTTCATTTGTTTAGTACGATCTGTTAAAGTTAATGTTAGTGGATCTGGTTTACATTCAACATTTTGTTTGGTTGTTTGGCAAATAGTTTTGTACTACAATCTTTAGGCTATACCTAGCAAAGGGACTGCTTCACTCGTTTTCGTAATAACATGTCCCACTAATAATGAAAACACAGTTTGAGATACCAGTATAGTAAGTCCTGTAAAAAATAACAAGAAAAACATCATCAAAACCATGGTTAATCGCAACATAGAAACCACCGAGCACAACATGAAACACATGTTGTTGTTTTTTTTTGCAGAACCGGTCCTCAACTAGGCGTGTGCTCTGATAGTCCGACAAAAAGTATGTTGTTACCATTTCTCTCAAATACTTCTTTCAAGCTCGCTCAAAACAGCAATAGTTCGCAAATTTGCAGTGAAACCTCGCGTTAGAAAGGTGCTGTAAAGACCGATTTATGATGCATAAATATTATGAAAAAAGTCTATCCTGCAACCAATACTTTCCATTCCAGTTTTGCTAGTCTCTTTCGCGATTTTTTTAGCGTTGCATGCTACACTTTTATATTTTTAGTAGATCTCCTTTGGCACAATGTCATTTGAATAAGAAAGCAAAGTAATTAAGCAGTCTATCAGTGTGCTACACAAAGTCAACGGAAAGAAGCATATACTTGGCGTACTATTTTAACTATTTTTAAATGATTGGAGTTACCCGATTTCATATTTAAGGATGATATTTAATGGACATACTTTCCGGTTGTCCGGATAAAAGGAATCAATCATTATGGATGGAATATTATGGAAAACTATCACGCATAGTTCATTGTAATTTACTACGATCGATTTTAAAGCATGTGTTTTAATCAATTCGTAAATGACCATTCATAATTTACATTTCACATCATGTTAGTTAAATTTGACAGCAAAAGTTGTTAAAAACAAACCATATAAACCATAGCGTTCTAGCGTAAACTGAATTATCACGATGCTCCCACTTACAGTGAAGAATGTGTGCATCACAGATGCTAAACAAATACGGCGGTACACATTAGGAAAGATGAGTATAAAAACCAAACAAATCCATGCAATTCAGGACACGAAATGTTCACTTAAAAAAAAAAACAAGCTAAAAAATTATCCGAATGCGAACACAACAAGACACAGCTGAAGGTTGGATACTAATTTTAGCATACGATAAACGATAAACAAACGAAAACAATGCACTATGCGGTGGAAGATTCGAAGATCTAATAGCAAACAGTTATAGAAATTGATAAAAGACTGCAAGAGTAGTCAGAAAATGCGGAAGAGTGGACTCATGCTTAAAGAAGTTGAACTTCAAATGACATTAAGGAAAAATGTAGACTTAGTTGTTAATTTTTTTTAATTTTAGTCAAGATAAGTGATATCTGTGAATCGATCATGAATGGATTTGTTTTTTTTTTCAATGATAACATTTACTGTCTGCCCTGCTAGTCAGATGAATGTGAAATAATTTATCTAACGTTTCGCGTCGTTGGTATCCTAAAGGATGTTTAAGCAATTAACACCGTTCACAAAAAGCCGAAAATATCTCCTCCGATCGTGCCTTTTAGCTCTTATACTGTTTATAAAAGGCTGTACTGATCGCTGAACTATTGGGAAACACTAGAAATTCTTCGTTATCTGGACAACAACACAATTAACGAATAACTGAGATCGAAAAACCGATATCAACCAAATCAACCAAGTGACAAAGCCAAGCATTCATACACAATTACACAGTTACAGTTATCGGGACAACAGCTAATCATTCATCGAAAATTTTGGAGTTTGAAAGTAAAGAAAAACGGTCACAAAATTCCTAGCATTTGCATCAGCTAACCTAGTAACGGAATTGCATCGGACACTTGAGGTAACGTCTCCGCGACTAAATTAAGGAATACAGTGAGGGATAGCAGTATAGTTACACCTGAAATGAAAATTAATCCGTTTAGTTCATGTCATATCGGCGGTTATATCGAAAGGCGGTTAACAGACAGCTCTGTTAGCACATCGTAGTGAGAGTAGCACCGCTCTTCCTTCCCTACATGCATATGTTTGTCACACTTCACATGAATACCAAACCGTAATATGATACCGTAAAGCAAATGTGAAGGTTTTTGGTTATACTGGTGTTATGTACACAAAGCACACTTTGGTATCCGCTAAATGATTCCATCAAACATATACTGAGATGAGCTATCGATCGTTTGCGATCTGAAATGTCAATAAAGCTAATTGGAGCGAATTGGAAAATGCATGATCGTTGATGCCGTAGGGAATGTTGGATACGCCTGGGATGCGTCGCACTGGAGAAATTTGTTATTCGAAAGTCTACAGAAACCTAACGCCGATAGTATTGCGTTTCACTTACCTAGAGTCAACTTTTCTCCAGAATCGGGAGGAAGCGTGAAGCCGAGCAGGGCCATCGAAGAAATTAAGACGCATGGAACTATCAGATTGAAGAAGTAGTAAAGCGTTCTTCGCCGTATTTGTATGGTGAACGTAATGTCAACGTACGGCTCAGGGCAACACTGATATGTTATTGTATTTTTCTTTCCGGGCATTCCTACAAAAAGTGACATTAAGTAGAGAAGAAGAAAAAAACATATTATAACTAGCCCTGTCGAGGAAAAAAGTTTCGAGCGTTGCGGTGAAACTAAAACTAACCTATAAGATACCATTCCCCATTCGTGATGAAATCCGAAAGATCCCCGCCTTCGTCCGAGTTGAGAACGAGATCCAACTGCAAACGGCATGAACACCGTCGATGTTAGGCAAGTTTTAGTCTCGACGTTTTGTCTTTTGTACCACCCATACCTGATTTCCATCGTATGTCCAACTGCCGAACTTCATCTCGCAGTGCTGGTCGTCGAACGGGAACCAAGTGATGTCGATTTTGCACGTGCTCTTAAAAATACCGGGAGGAACATATAAACAGCTTCCATTGTTTTTCACAACTATGTTTGTATGATATGTTCCGTCGAATCCTTCATCAGCACTGCGTTGGTATAGGGGAGATCGGTACAAAACATTAGCTCCGTTTGGCATGGTGTTCCATCGAGGGCGTATTACCTGTTGTACATCAACACATCCGGTTTCCAGAGCTTGTTCGGGGTAATTCTCAAATCCCTCACACCACCGTATTCGGAATCGTTCCAGCGCAAGTTGTAATCGTTCCATTCCTATAATTTAGTCCCAAAAATCAATCAGTTTTCTCTTGGCACCGTACATCGGTTGGCACGTGCCATCGACCGGGAGACGAACTCCAATGAGGTTGTTTTGTGTGACATGTTGTTTCTACGTATGATATGAAGCCATTGCGATAACCATATTTATGAACATTTACGAGTAAGCAGTGTAGCAGCGGTTTAGTATTGTTAGGCAGGCATGCCGGCATGCAGCTTAGCTGGTTTGATCCGTGACAAACGGTTATCAAGCGATGATGAGTCGTGCATGCTTTGTGCAACAGCACAGCAAATGGAACAGAAAATTCGAATGCATTCCCAGCCAAAGACACACGTTCCATTTCATTCAACTTTCCCACTATCTAGCTATAATGATACAATGAAACACGTAAAACATAACTAGCTAACAAAAAGAGCACTAGGTAGAAAAAGAAAAGCACGAATAGGAGTGCATGTTTCAATGCATTGTATTTACATAATGACATGCAAGGATATATTGTTGATAACTTGATTTACTTGGTTTACACAACTACTGTTATTTTCAATAAGTTTAATATCGTTCTTTCTTGAGAGATTTTAATGAAAGGAGTATTTTTAAGTATTTTAAATTATTTGAATCTATTAGTCTAAGATATGGAATTTATGATCGTTGGAATGATCATCAGCCTTATAATTTGAACAAAATAAATACTTTGAAAACACTTTGACCTACCATCCATCCATTTACGATGGGTAGAATGTTTACCTTTCAAAACGTCCAAAAACTATTTAGTTTCGCTTTCTTCCACAGTGAAAATGGTGATTTCACAACAGAAATACTGCACTATCGCATACGGCTAGGTTTATATTTTATAGAAAACAAAAGGCTGTTGCTAGCTGTTCATGGATAGCAGAAAAGAGAGCTCTACTAGAGTCAGAGTGTATGACAGCATATAGGAATATTATATAACGGCGACAGTATTCCTTTCCTTTTGAAAGCCACTACGTATACATTTCTACAAAGAATCACGGATTAAAAATCTTATCTACAAGTTGACAACGTCTCGCTGAAACTAAATACCGAATTTGGTCATATTTAAGGACAATGGCCGACAAATTGCGTAAAAACTGTTTATACATGTTTCCAGTGGATGGCACTCCAAACGGTAGCTAGATAGTAGTCAAACAACCGTACAGGCTCTAAAGGAAGATAGAAGGTTGCAACTATGCAGCACCTAAGAAGCTGTTGTGTTGGAAAGTCCATACAAATGGAGCCAAAATACACGCGAGTAATATTGATAAATGATTGTTTGTTAAACTCAATGCATCCAACAGTCCTAAGCTTCAAAGAGTTTCTAATGTATGTGGGCAGTTAGAGTAGTTTTGTGAGTTATTTATTCATATTTGCGTTTAAAGCATGCACATTATACCGTGAAGACGTGTAACTTACCAACGACAGCCATATGTTCGTTATTAAAAGTTGGTTCTTCTCGTCCTACAATCATCAATTTGCAGAAATGAAAGGATTAAATCAAAAGAACAAATCTATTGCGTAAGAAACTGATAAACGCCGGTGCATTAAGTGGTTCAAAGAAACTCGTTAAAGAAACAGGGAAAAAAGATCGGGAAAGATGTAGTTGATCGTAATCAAAATCGCACGCTGCAGACATAAAAGAAGAGCAGCACACATAGCCGAAGAGAACGCGCGTGGAATTGGGCTGCTAATCGCATTAGGCAATGTGAAATGAGGTTGAACGTAACGGAAGAATAAATATGAAACACGAACGAGGAAATGCGCACAATTTCTATTAATTGCTAGGAACTCTAACACCAGTGAAACGTGTGAACTAGAGACACCCGCCTTCACATGTTTCCACATAGACGAGTTATTTGATTTTATGAAGCATGCAATTATGAATGTTTAGTTTATTACGTAATAAAGAATAAAAGTAAAATAAAAAACAGCGCAAACCATCTTTCACCAAAAAGGTAAAGGGAAGTACAAATTTATGTTACAAACGATATTCTATAATGATGACATGTACCCATTTAAAAGCGACATAAACAGATGCCGTATACTAGCAAATGTTTGAATTACAATTCTTGAGATGATGTTTAATATCGTTTATACCGTTTCTGTTAGGTTAAGGTATGGTTTAATTTAGCGTTTTATTTAGTGTTTTTCTATCATATGCTTGCTACGCATTCGCTTTGGTTTAGTTTTGTTTATGAATGGTTTATTTAAGATCACATCAGTTTTTGCCATAATCACGGAGCTTCGGTTCCGCTACCCACTACGGGAAATTTAGCTTTTCATCTACGTTTTGCTTGGTTTAGCGTTAGTTAATTAATCCACAAATCACAATTATACACAGCGAGTGAAAAGTCCAGAAAGACACGACAATTATTTCATAGCAAAATGCATTGGGCAAATTTATTCAACATTTGTCAACCACCATTGACGTACGAGCCCAAAAGGATGACTTCTTCGCACCTTGAACTAGTGTATGAATTGGCGCGAGAGAGAGAGAGAGAGATAATGATAAGTTTGTTTCGATATGTTTTAGTTTACCAGGTCGGTAAGTCGAGCAAATAAAATTGAAAGATAGAAAAATAATGGATTTAATATACATCTGTACACAGCGATACAAAATAAGTCACCAATAAGAATTGTAGTTAGTACAGGACAGAGATAGTGGAAGGATCAGGAAAACAAATTAAATTCAGCAAGAATAACAGTTTCAACGTATCAGAGATAGTTTGAAAAGTGAAAAGATTTGTTTCAATGTTCTCGGTATTGGAAGAAGTCATCCTTTCATAACTCATTTGAGTGAGTAGCGTAACTGTTCATAAATATAGGCTTCATCATCCCAGTACTAAACGTTTGCCTTAGCAAACGGGTTTGCACCCGAAAACCTGATAACGAAGATATGCTGAGAAGAGCGTGTCGCTGCATCGGGTACATGCCACTTACCAGATTCAACCAAGCGTTGGTAGTAAGTATCTGATTTTTTTCGTCCTAGAATAGTTGCAATAGGGTACTTGATTATAATGCACACGTTACGGCAGGAACGAAGCCCTGAATGGAATAGTTCTAATCAAAATAGCCCAGCTCGGCACAATCCTACTGTTTGCCATTAGCTCTGCCAGTAGTTCCGGCAGCGGGCGGAAGGAAATCGGTACAGAGTGAAACTCAAAAAACAAACCCAAAACCGGAAATAGAATGGAAACCAATTTAAAGCCAGCTACGTCCACTAGAACCGCAATACTCACAACATCGATTATTTGCTGTAGCGTTAACCCGAACTTCACTTCCAGCGGGTCGGACTCGTTGGCGACCGGGCGTTCAAGTGTGTTGTACGTTGCCAACAGATTGTTCAGCAATCGTTTTTCATGCGGTCCTTGTAGACTATCTGCGGTGTAGACAACAATGTGAGGCAACGGTTACATCGGAAGGCAAGAGCTGCGTGGCCGGCGTCCTGCAGCCGACGGAATCGTTGCAAACGCGCCGCACTTACCTTTAATGTAAATGACCAGCAGGCACAAAACGATTAGATACAAATCCATAACAAAATACATCATTGAACGCAACGCCACTCGAAACTGTTCGCCACGCTAAGCGATTACACATTTCACGTGCTTTTCTTGAACTTCATCGGAAGCGAACAACAGGATGGCGGGCGTAGGCGCTGGTAGAAGATGGGCTTGGTGTACACGCAAATTTCGTTCCCGACAGCAACAGAATCGCTTCCAGGGCGATATTTTCGACACACGATAGCGTAACGCCACGGCGAGCAATGGTAAATTAACTCAATTAAATGCTTGTGACTGTGATGACTTCCACCCGGGAAAGTTTCGCCATGTAATTGATCGGGTTATCCTCAATTCACTGTAATTCCGGCATTAGTGCAGTGCTTTGTCTCACCACCGTCTGAATAACTCTCTGCTGCCGCAAGGGGGAACGATAGTCAGGTTGACTCCAGGTTCAGGCTCTCACCGATAATCGGATTGCTTTCAATTCCGTCGTCCGGACAGTGCATCCGTTGCTCGATTCCAATTCGAGAAAACGTTCAACATGCATGGCAGTAGCAGAGCAGGCAGATGACAAGTTTCGATCGTATTTCTTCCAAGTGCTAGTGCTTAACAGCTATTGCGTTGCTGTTAGTTAGATTATTTCGATAGAATATTCGCACCCGAGTCGAAACAGTGCCCAACAGGACAAACGGTGAACGCATGAATTCAAATTGCTTTTGTAAGTGCTTTGGCCTATTTTCCATCTGCTTGTGTGTGACAGGCTGATACGTTACAGTTGCACCTCCAGACTGCTTTGTTCGGCTCTATTGCTTCTACTGTAAAGAAAAAACCAATATTTAAATAAAAAAAAACAATATCATTATAGTTTTGTCATTTGAGTGTATTAAACAAAACAAAAAGACACTTAAAAGGTGATTATCTCCTTGTCGATAAATAAATTAATTGCAAATTAATTATTCAAATATCTAAACAAGCTGAACTGATAACATTAAAATTTCATGATCAGAAATTTATAAATTTTGAAAATAATCTACCGCACAAGTTTATGAAATATGTATGTCATGGGGAATATCATTTCCAAAACTTCGCTTTAACGGGCACTAAATTGCTACCGCTGCTTCACGACGTTAGCTATGCATATTTTATCGAACAAGAAAATGTATGCTATTTGTGATCACTTGCACCTCGCCTAGCATCATGCTGTGTCCTTCGCACATATCGCAACGAAATGCACTGTGTCTTTTTCGCCCAGCCACCTTATGCCAAAAGACTTCCACTCTCACATCTCGCATACTTGCTGCCTTGTAGGCCCTACCCTCTTGAGCATCGTGTCCCAGTTTTGAAAATTTCATTCATTCATTCATTCACTCGTTGTCCCTAACCTTACCGACCAACCAGCGCCAATACATCCTTCCACTGGTGGGCAACACGGGTTCGTCTCCTTTATTTCCTATCCGCGCACGAACCGGGAGCACCCATTTTCCCGAGAGCATGTGATTTACAAGGTTCACTTCGTATTTCTTATTGCGGACTACACACATACAGCAATGTTCACACAATGTTGATAGACTCGGGAGTTTCGCAGCACGGTTCAGTAAAATCACATCGAAAAACTTTGCCTTCTGGCGCCTTCGATATGTCCCGAAAACGAAGTAAAAACACCTACTGGGAAAACTGAATATGGATGGAGCAGCACAAGTTATCTGTTCAATTCAATACTGCTCTTTTGGCGTTATTCCACAGTCTGCTTCGATCTGCATGGTTCCTTCCGCATGTGCTTTATTCGCAGGCTAACAGGATACGGATTGGCCAACTTTCACTGATTCTGCGAGAGAACAAAGAGTTGACTGAGAGATGAGATGATGTCGTGCTAGCGGAGAACCATTCACGAGGAAGAGAGTTTTGAAGTTTGCCATTTTGGTTTCAGCGAATAGCTGCGAATAGGGCGCGGGGTTTATCGACGAAACGGGAGGTATGGTATCGGGCACAGCAGCAGCACAACGACTCGTCCTTGCACTCTCGCATCACATTTACAAAAAAAAGCACACACACACGCACTCACACGCGCGCACACCTCACACTGAGCTCACTTCGACACCTGGCGCACAAATCATTGTCCTTGAGCTTTGTAACTGGGTTAACCTGGAATATACTCACACACATTAACCCGCGGAAAAAGCCTTCCTCTTAAACGACCTTTAATGGTCAATGTGCGAAGGCTGACGAACAACTTCCCATACACGAATAAACACGAAAATCGATCGGAAGGTCAGCAACCACCGATGGGGAGATGGTTTGTATGTGAGTAAAAAATCTAAATTCTTAGACTACACCACGAGATCGATGCTGCAATCTTGTACGTACAATCCTACTTTCACCGTTTTTGTTTGGCACACGGCCAGCAACTAACCTGTGTCAAGACGAAGAAAAAAAAAGCAACCACTTCGGTGGCGACAGACCGATTCGATCTCAGTCGAGTTTATTGGAATAAGACAATCCATCACCTGCCAAAATGGACCATGATATGTATGCTACGCTTTCGCTATCCTGTTACTACTACCACCACCATCACTACTATTGTCGTTTGCTCTGGAACGCACTAAGGGAATACTCCAACACAGTGCAGAAGGCAAAGCTTTTCCAAGCTGATTCTGCTCGTCAGCGCGCGCGCACGACATACATTTAGATGTGTATCAACAGTGTAGCTAGCTTTTTGCAATGAAAAAAAAAACGAATGTAATATAGATTTTTGTCATGCTAGATGTGTACGCTTTCCAGCAAAATCTCTATAACGACATGGAAAAAAATCTGCAAAGAACACATACATAATCGATTGTGATTAACTACTTTAAAAAAAATGGCAAATTATATACAAGCATACAATCGAATAAAGGTAAACGTAAAACAACCACGTACGATTGCTGGATACATTTTCTTGTTGCTCCGACAGTAGATGTCCTTGCGAAGAATTTGCGAGCAGACAAAGTGTCACCAAAAAGCAGGGAGACCATGTGAGGACCGTCCGTTCGTCCTATTCCAGAACGTGCGCTAGCGGGATTTTCACACTTTGTTAGCAACTTCCTGTGGCATCACGTTACCACCCCACCGTCGCAAAATCCCCGCTGTTTCACGCACAACCTTCACCTCGTTCCACACTTGAACCCTGCAGCGCTTGTTGCATTCGACTCTAGTTGCTTCCACCGCGATGGAGCTAATCCAAAAAGGATCACAAAAGGATCAATCGGATCCCGAGCATTGAAGATTTGGCGAAAACCGACCCGTACCGATATGAAACTGCCATACACACTACGGTCATACACTTGGCATGAGAGCACACAGCACACGGACACGATGCACGAGAAGGTCGGGAAGGTGAAGAAGAAGAGAAAAAAAAACGCAAACCTTCGCAAATGTCCACCAGCGTTCAATCAATTCCAGCAATTCCTGAAGACGGAAGAAAGCGAAAAACGACTGTATTCCTTGATATTGTTGGGTGGTAACCGCCGGGCGCTACTAGATGCGTTCACGGGCACACAGCAGTCTCATATTTTCTGCCTTTTCTGCCAATGGGCACTGTCGACGACGCTGCACTGCAAACGGTTCGACTGCCTTTTCTGCACTTGTCAATGGATAGCCGAGCACTGTGTGTCGATTGAAAGCAAGCTTTGCGCTTGTAAGGCGTAAGGCCGTACGGCACATGCGTATCCGCCGCGTTCGGTGGGGATAGTATTTTAACGAAAGATTCGAATCTCTAGTCGCTGAACGAATGGGAAAAGCGTTCGATTAAAAGAGCTTTCATCATCACCGAGCGGATGGTCTAGTAGGTACACTCAACTGAGTTTTGTTTTTACTACAAGTACATACTCATTTTACGGGTTCAAACATTATAGAAAAACACAAGTGGGTTTACAAAAGTTTCACAGTTCTTTCGATTGCAACGATATCAAAGAAGAAAACACTGCGCTTCCATTCTGCGGTAAAAGTACACGCCTTTTCGGGCAGTACCTATTCCGACAGGAAAAAAGCTAAATGCACGTTTAATTTCAAAATATTACATTATTACGTTACGATGGAGTGATTGATGGAAAACTAATACTATTAAAATGACGGCATTTTTTCACCCATTCTATAAGAGCGCACACAGTTATCGAAGTTTGTCCAGTTCCATTCTTTAAGAGTGCGCTACCAATGTTTAAATCGTTTCTCGTTTACTTCAAATACCTGAAATGTACCAAACTGTTCGAGTCCGCGCTACACATAATTAACATTTTGAGGAAAGTTGTACCACTTAACGATTATTTGTGCACTTTCAAATGAACTATACGGACATAACTAGAAACTGTCTGCAGTGTTTATGAATGGATGAAGCATACTGCATTATAGAGGATTCTTGGCAGCGACCAATCTGCCACTGCTGCGCAGTGAACGAGCAGAAGAAAATCTTGCTTGCTGCGATCTCGACTGCTACTGCTGGGGGCCTGTCAGTCTGCCCGTCAGTCTATTTTAGCTGTAAAACTAAACGACAAACTCGGGCAAGTTGTCGTACTTTTCCTTCGTTTTTTCATGTTCTGTGTTGACGAGCAGGAGCGAGTGAGAATAGCCCAGCGCCACAAGCGGGATTTTCATGCCTTCCATACGGGTCACCTCCTTGGGAGTGGATGACGATTTTTGCAAATCTCCCAAACCCTGCAGAAAAAAAGTATGTTAATTCGCGGATGAGTCATACTGGAGATTGTTAAAAAAAATTCTGTATCCTATTACTTACCAACTCTCCGTAGGTCGGCGAGGCGCCCCAGGCAATCAACGAGTCATCAGCCGAAATTACAATCGAAGTGTATCCCGCACCGATGCTGGTAATGTTCCAGCCTGCTAGATCCTGCACTGGTTTTGGGTACATGTTGGCTTCACCCGTCTTCTTGTTCTGTCCGAACAAATACAGAGATCCAATATCGGATATTGCCAAGCTGTACGATGAACCACAAAACACACGCATCACTTTGCGGTTCTGTGTGTCGAAAAATTTAATCAGTCTGCAGAGAAGAAAAACAAAACAATATATTCTGGAATAACGGTGATTGCATCGTTTATATATTAAAGCAATTCCATCGAGCCTTTACCTCGGTACCATCTCATCTTTTTGTTCAGCATGACCAAGACGGCCGATGCCACCAAAACCCCAGCTGTACGCTCTGTTTTTCGAGTCGATCGCCACCTTTAAATAACACATATGAAATATTTAACAGTCGAAGTACAAATATCAAATGAGTGTCATCTCTCCTTACGGTGTGATTGTTGCCGCACGCAAAGTCGATAATGTTTACGTTTTCGATCGGTAGCACATGGCCCTCTTTGCTCTTCTCCATGTACACAAGCACCTTGCGCGGTTGCGTCTCGAAATGGAACGACATCTTGGTTGAGGTGACAAAATATCGACCGTCCGTGTTGTGACCCAGCTGGCCATACTCTGGTAAGCCGAACGTGTGCAGATTACCCTTGATGTCAAGAATCACGGAAAACTCTGCACCACAGCCAACCTTGATGATCGGCGGACCGTTGTAACTGATTCGTGTTGGAGAGACGATCGTTGGCAGTTTGTTGCCTACACCACATTGACCACTCTTGTTGTCCCCGCAGGCATACACAGTACCGGTGTCGGTTAGAAAGAGAGTATGATTACGTCCACAAGCCGCTTGTATGACGTTGAAATCCGCCAAATCGGCCACTTGCGTCGGTTTTTCATACGTCACCGTATCGCCATGGCCCAGCTGACTGAGCTGATTCCGCCCTATGTAGTGGAGCGAACGAATACGTAAATCAAAATGTAAAACACCGTTTCATATATCTGTAGGGCCGATTCAGCACAATGATAATTGCAACAATGATATCTTACCAAAGGTAAAAGCCTTCCAATCGGCGTCAATTAATACAGAATGAGCAGCAGAACAGAAGCTTGCCATCGAACGGTACTGCGAAAAGGAAGGAAACAAAACTGAAAACACACACACAAAACAACACACTCACCAACACTAACACTGGTAGCTTAATAAGTTGAAAAAAGGATGTTATTGGCAGGTGGTTCTATTTCGTTGGTCACAAAGTGCAAACTCGCTTCATGTTTTAAATGATGTTGCCTGCGAAAACAAATTCTCCCACTCACCGTTTCGCTGGTGAACCTATGAAAGGTAAAAAGATTCGGCCGAATTTTGGTGACGCCTTTCGAGTCGCGCTTGCCGGTCATCTCCCAGGACACCATACCGGCAATCAGCAGCTTCCCGGGTCCCTTATCGTACGCTCCCAGCAATTCCTCGGGCAGTTTTTCCATCGGCCGAAGCTCCTCAACGACAACCTCGCGCGTGGACGCCTCACCTGCCCTTGGATATTCATCGCTCAGGTCGGAGTCGTAGTTGGATTCGGAGTTTTTTCGTTTTTTCACTGCTTTCTTCGTTCCGTCCGGCTTTCGTTTCGAAGACATTTTACACACACGCTAAGTTTAAGTTGCACGAACACCACAGAGCTTTACACCACAGAGCAATCACAAATAGATCAAAAGATGCGGAAGACAAGGTATGGACAATGCCGGGACGAAGAGAAACTGTGTTTCGCAAAGAGACAAAGTTAAACAAAAAACCGTGGGGGAAACAAGCAAGCCAGCGAGACGACGCCGTTTTTTTTAGAAAAAATCCGCTTGGCTTGTATCAACAGCGCGACAAAAACAACAACTGTCACAACTGTCAAAACTGTCGAGCAGCTTCGAGCAGTTTGTACAGACTTTTGATACGGAAAGGTGGGCAGCGCGCGTACTTCAAGTGAGAGGAAACGAAGGAGCAGGATACAAGAATAAAGAATTTTAAAACCCCACAAAACTAAAGTAACTTTCACAAAACTACATATCTGTGACAGAGTTGTGCAATTTTCATTTGACTAAAATTTTGACCAATGACTGCAAGTTGCATCCATCTATCTTCGTCTTAATAAATGATCACTGGTTTCGTTAGGAATAGATATTATTGTTAGTTTCTGAAATAAAATGCGAATGAAAAAAAACTTGCTAGATGATCACGCTTGACGGAGTAGAATCCCCTCCAAAAGGTGCAGTACTACACTTGTTACATATAATTGAGCTAAAGTACGTTAACACCCAATACCCCTACACGTCAAATTTCGACATCAACATGGCTGCCTGGATTGGGCTATTATTGAGGCTTCGATTCACCAGATCACCGATTCGTTTGGTTTCCCACAATCAGCTTCGGGTGCAGTGCTGCCAGATATTTGCACTATCTGTTTAAACAGCTGGCTTCATACTTCAGGTGCAATACTAATGCATGGCGTTGCAAATCAAATGAACCGTTGGAAAATAGCAGTTTTATCGTGCGCATCACTTAGCAAAATGATGCAGTGGATAAAACGGAAATACGACCTGCAAGCTATTCTAACCAAAATTGTTATATCCATGTTACCATGGATGACATAAGTTGGCACATTGATATGTGTGTAAAGCGCGATATGTTTCCTTGAGTAGATGTTACGCTATTTGAAGGCTTTTTCGAAACATCTGGAGCCGGAGCAACCAGTGACTTGTTTATTTCTGCGGTTTATTTTGTGTGCAGCATCGCGCCGTCACGTGTAGGGCCGAATGAATGCATGCTTCGCCTCTCACTTGCAAAGCACGCCGAGATTACAAAACAGGCAAGTGTAATAAAATACCTCACAGCTTATTAGCAGCCATACACGCGCTTAATAATTAAGCAGCAATCCGCCATTGAGGGAATCTTTTAATGAAAGCACTCCCGCGGGAATGTACCCGTCAGATACGCGCTCTCTTAGTAAAAAATATATATATATATTTTAACTGGCGAGGTGCATATGGTTCTCCTTTTTTGCCTCTTATCCTGCCCCGCTGTTGCTGATGGTAGTATTATTACATGCTATTTGTCAAACACGGCACCCTTCGGCTGACATGCGCATTGGCGAAAGCTCGCTGAATAATGGAAAATGACTCCCTCTGAACGATTCGCTCTCGAACATCGCAACATCGATCCGCTGGGGGTAGTGTTTGAAAAAAGTGTTATGCATTCTATGGCCTGCCACTGCTGGTCCTAGGAGCACGAGTGCTGTTCTTGAGTTTTTACTCCTTTTCGGTTTACGGCCGTTCCAACGGCGCCGTCAATCAGGACGTGCGCTACTGAGCAACACAAGAACGAACGAATATCAACCATCGTGACAGACGTCTGTGAGTGCCTGTACACTGGGATTGCGAAAACCAACTACTGAACAGCAAAAGCGGCCAAGTAAAAAAAAAAAGGGAAAACCTGTTCCAAGATCCGTCACCGTGCTGGGAACGGTTAGAAAATCTGTGTGATTACGTGATACCCTCCGGTCATACGTTTTGCAATACGTGATACGTACCGAGCGCGAGTTGGCCGTTGCCCATCGGAGTGTAGACCTTCGACAACACACCCTTGCTGGGCCTTCTTCCTCAGCAGCCGTAACACCACCCGAAAACGGAAACACGCGTCACTCACTTCCACCCTTCCAGTGCCCTCCATGTGATACGAATGCAACAAAACGGTCAAATTATAGTGAAAACGATAATGTAAAACACGCAACAGCCCACACCACCAGTGTCCCTCTAAACCGCTCGTCCCTGTATGGTTGCAAGGGCTCATCAGCATTAGGTACATAGAGCCTAGCGTCTATACTATCATTAGCATAAGCAAATTCACCACGTAATTTTCGCTTCTAACCAAATGCGTCCTCGATAGAATTGACGGGAGAACGCAACAGTAACAGCTGCTGTAGTCTATCACAGTACCAATGGCAAGTGTAATGCACTCGACTGTGAAATTTAAATCAGAGTGAACTAGAACCCATAAAGAAGTACATCATTATTCTTCAGTGTTGTGTGCATGCGGTGAAACGGAGGAACACCGCCAATCGTGACCACACTTCACAACCCGTTCACTAAAAACGGACACCCTGTGGCTCACTGAAGATGGACTCTTACACAATCACACCCAAATACGCATTCGCCATTTCTCTGTGTCCGACCCTGCACAGTGTTCTCAGCTGAAGTCCACATCACTTCACCACCGTTCTGGTTCGGTGGGAGTTTGCATAATCTTAACAGTGGCAAAAATTTTACACCCCAAAAAAGCTCGTCCCACCGTTGATGCGCGCGTGTGTATGTATGTGTTTGCGTTCTACCCCCTCCGCTTCTCAAGTGTTGGGAGGAGGGATTGTGCTACCGCCTAGCATCGATCGATTTAAGGAGGACGTTTTACAGACCGGAAGGGCAAGAAAATGCGAAGAATGAGCGCGGGACAGTAGATGCAGAGGAGGCATAAAAGGTATCGGAAATCTTACACAAGATACATATCTGTCAATACGGTTACGTAACCGACAAACCCGTCGTCATCGCCGTCGTCATTGTTGTTGTCGTCGTTGTCGTTGTCGTCGTCGTCGTCGTCGACGTCGTCCTTACGCTCGGCGGACGTGCTCGGTGTGGCCAGCCAACGTGGCCCCTTACTGTCTACCCCCAAAAGCAAAACGTGAACCGAGCTGCTGGGGTGTGCTAGTGTTGTTGGTTGTTGGTTGTCAACGGGAGCGAAGATGCCCCATGACAAACATAACTGAGTTGAGGGTCAGGCGTAGAAAAGAAAAAAAAACGAAATTGCACTCGAAGTAAGCCCTGACTGTGTTGGCAGCCCTTGAAGAGGCATGCGACCATGCGGTTTCACTGTGCTGCGATGTGATTCAGGAGCATCGCAAAAACAGGTAACGTGAAGGAGGTCACTGACGGGATACTCCTGAAGGCAGGCAGTGGAGACGTGAACTTGTACAGTGCAAATCTGTTATCGGATACGTATCTCGTTGATAAAGATTAGTTCCGTTGGAAACGAATACTATTCGTGATATGAGAAAGTGTGCGTGTTTTAAAGTGAACTTATCCAAACTGTCCAATACGTAAAGCAAAACAATCTTGCCAAAATAACATCTACACGGTATGTTACGCCGTGGGATGTTGTTCAATAAAAGTAACATTTATCAGGATTAAGATTGAATGTATTCCATCAAAGGAGCATTATAAATTATAAAGCTTATATTAACGGCAATTTGTGGTACTTTCCATAGGCAAACCTACACCGCACTAGCAGCAAACCTAGACAACAAGAAACATCAACGCACAAACAAAGATAGAAGCCTCAACAATTAGCGTTAGAAAAAAATCATTGTGATAGAAAAATGCCTCCTGAGTGAAGTCGTTTCATCCGATCGTTACTTTCGTCCTGTGTGAATGTGTGTGTGTGCGTGTGTGTTATCTTTCTCTGCAACCGTACCGTGCTGTGTGAGTCGTAAGGTGCATACGAAGGAAGAGCAATAGTAGCGTGCGTGATCTATCCAAGTGCATTTAGTGGAGTATGCCGTGCAGACAGGTCGAAGCAATCCAATGTTAACGACGGCAACCTGTCTGGCCAAAACAAAACAAAAATCGAGCAAACCTACTAATATTTGAGTGTACAGTATTACCCCGTGTCCCACCTCAGTAACCCATCTGTCAGTACTACTACGAAGGTCTATTACCGGTACACCACCTGTGTCCACCGTGTGTATTTCGCTCCAAACACAACCCACCAAACCACATCGTTCGGATACGTCTGATGCGCGGTATAAGTGTTCTATTGTTTTACCTCTCCCTCTCTCTCTCATTCTCACTTTCGCTCTGTGTTCTCTTGAACCACTAACTACTCTGTAATATCTATACCATCTGCCATTATTCTGCTGCTCCAAATTTTCCCATCATCACCGACGCTTGCACGGCATGTGCACTGTACACTGATCTGATCCGTTTCACGTGCTATAAACGATTACACGCGCACACACCAAACGTAGTCGCGAAACAATCGATACCATCCTTCGTCGCTCCAGCATCGTAGGAAGGCGAAGAAGGCCGGTTGTTCACGCGCTCAATCTTCAAGCCTCCAAACCACTGTTCTGGGTTTGAGATCCTTAAGAGGAGAATCTCAGTAGTGCGCTTGTATATATATATATATATATATGTGTGTGTGCGTGTCTGTTAAAGCCTGTGCCTACATTGTTCAATAAGGGAGAAGGGTGATTGATCATGATCTTGACGACGATGATGATGATGATGATGATGGCAATGCTAGTGGCTGCTGCATAAAGCGGGAAACACGGAAGAATACGCACACGTTCACATCGATTCACTTTCAATCCCCGAAGCCACCGTCCCGAAGATCTGCGGGCTTTGGACATTCTCATAATAAGGATAGTGTCGATGGTCGGCCCCTACCACGGACGTTCGCGTGGTGCTAAAGTGGAAAAATAACACGCCAACAGGGGCTGAAGGCACGGAAAAGAATTCAGATCAAAAGCTCATCGAGATGGAAGGACGTACTTGTGAGGATACGACACGAGTACGGATTTATTAAGGGTAAGTGTGTTGTTTTCTCAAGCATCCCCAGCATATCACTGTACCATCGGGATGTACTCCGTTCCATCTTTCGGGTTGGCTGTATCGTAGGTTTTATTTTTTTTAACTGCCTCTTTTTTAATGGCAAGCGGCGGACCCGGGCAGCGGGCAGAGACGCCAGCGGCTTTAGCTTCCGACCATCGCCGCACGTGTCCTTGTGCTTCATATGCCAACGAAGCGTCAGTACTTATTAGTGAGTCCCTTGGGCGATTTGGATGACGAAAGCGTGAGCGACAGCGCTACGGTACACCAGCCCACAGATTGAAGATGATGGGCGCCCAGAACCAGATACACATCGAAACCAACATACAGGCGCGCAATTACCGACGTACACTTGCACGTGGGATAGGATATAACCTACACCGTCGCGCTGCTTGCCACCCACACCGGCGGTTGGGTTGGGTGGCGTGAACACAAATCGCTTCGCGATGAGGATGAGTTGGCAGATTTGCGGTTCGGGTGGAAGGTCGATTTCGAGCGAAACTCTAGAGAAGGCGGTTTCGGTGGCCCGAAACGGTGGAGAAAGCAACGAGAGGTTATGCGATTTGAGAATAAAAAGGTGGTACGGCCCGGAACGGTGGAAAGGTGGAAAACCAACGGTCCATAACCACAAGAGATGTTAGTAAAAACGCTTTTTGGGTCGATATACCTGAATTGAGACAGGCTGCTCCTGTGTGCCTGTGGCTCTACACACCAAAACAGCCAACCACCGCGTGCGTCGCTTTCACATCGGTTCCGTCCACGTCCGTGCCAGGACGCCAGGGTGGTGCACGTGAAGTACGAATGTACGAACTGTTTGGATCGGTGGCTGATTCAACCGTCATTCGCGCTCGTTCGCTCGTGGGTCCATTTGTTACACAATGCATTCGTAGCTCACATGGGCGCTGAGGTGTAAATTTTCGCGGAAATTATTGTTCCGTTCCTGAGGAAAACCCATTTTCCCCTCCCCGCTCGCCCAACGCACGCCTTTTTGTTTCCCACACACACAAACACACACACACACTCTCTCCCTTCTCTCCCGCTCTGAACACTTTGTGGAGTTTTGTGGCCAGGTTCATGGTTCCCACCGCATGGCAACCGTTTCAAAACTTTCCTGCTCTTGCTCGTTCTCCTTCTCTCGTACACACGCCTACGAGAAAGTGTGTTTCCTTCAGATGAAATTTAGTTTGCATTAAAGAGAACAGAGAGCCACCCTGTAAGCTTCGCTAAATACAGGACATGGAAGGAAAAAATAAAAAGATGGGAAATACCTGCTGCAGGCGACGTAATTAAATGTACCCGTTAATCCATTCTCGGTTAGCGCGAATCGATGGGATGAATAATGATGACGTTGACGATAACGATGGCTGGAGGTGTGAATTATGTTATCCCGTCCCACTAGAACACCTTTGCTGAATACAAACTTCTGCCAGGACGAGGTCCCACGGAACAGGCGGAAGCACCTATCGCACTACGAAGGTGATGTTATCGTATGTGAGCTTTCCGTGTTAATGAACGTTAATAATTTCTTTGCCTTTCAATGGAAAACTACCACGCAAAAACCGTTTAATAGCCTGCCGTTTGGATTCTGCAGTCCCGATCGAGTCCCGATGATCTGTCCATACATTAGCATTTTTTGTATTGTTTTCTATTAAAATGCAAATGTGAAAAGTTCGATAGTTGTTGGTTCAGAACAACAGAAACCACATCGTTTCAGCACCAGCGGAATGAATTTTAATACTGCCGTTTCGTAACAATCATTATAATACGCCCACCGTTATCTCGGCTACAAGGTGTGCTATCTGTTTCGGGGCTCTTGTCAATTATGCTTTCAATTTTCAAAAAAGGGTCACTTTGAATCGGGTCAAGGCCCTCCCCGTAGGGTGGTTTTTCTCCCACTAGTGTGATGCAATCATGACCGTGGGCCGAACCGAGCTCGTTAACGGAAAGTTGGCATACCGATCCGTTTGCGAAAAGATGGTTTGAAACACTTTATCCGCTCTCACACACACACACACACTCTCTCTCTCTCTCTCTCTATCGCTCTCTTTCTCTCACATACGCTGAAGGGAAGGATATACACATAAATATATACTCACACCCATAATTGAACAGGTAACAGCCATCCTCCAGGGCGTCCGCCTAAGATTGGGGCGTAAATTGGGACATTGCTTGAAATTGAATCCAGAAGATGCCAGGAGAAGACACGCGCAAGCACGGCAGATGGCTTGCTAGGACAAGTATAAATATAGGATGCACAAAACCGAAAATGAAATTGCCCCAGTATGAGACGTTTGTGTGCAATGTGACCAGCAATTACTCAATTGTCCAATTCCATAGAGTGTCTGCGAAATTGGGGCAGCATCTATGCGGCTAATGGCCATAATAGATCAATCGCAATCAGCGTCAGCGGTATTCAGTTTGTGTAATTTCACACAATAGAACCACGATACAATCGTGCTTGTGTTCAATGTTACATAAAAAAAAACTACCTTTGCAACACAATACGTAGCATATGTTTCAAATACGAATTATGAAATCCAAATCAAGGCTTCTTTCAATCCTACGCTGATTTTCTCTAGTCCTTATTTTTCACGACCCCGCACAAATTCGGGAAGCTTACTCTTGATAAATTAATATTATTTACAGTAAAATCAAACGCTTTCTATTGTATTTTATGAATTCTGTAATGTTTCAGCAGATTCGTTAATATTAATGTTTTTTTTTTGCGGTGCACTTTACGTTGGACTACAAACTTGTTTTGCGTTGCCAAATAAAGTGTGTCTCTTGGTTCATATTATTATTGAGAAAATTTGTAATATTAGCCAATACATTTGCAACGTGTGGCAGACGTTTTCCGAATGCCGAATAGTTTCCGTATTCTTACTGTATTGTTTTTGTTGTATTGCCGGTTCAATCTAGAGGATCTTTTTTAAATAGATAGAACATGAATTATTTATGAGCCTTTAACGAACTCAATCAAATAGCTGATAATAGAAATAGGTTTGTTTCACGCACTAACTACCCATCGCGTCTGCTGAACGTTCCGTGAGATCCATTAATAAAAAGTTGTTTTATTTATGTAACCGTTCTAAAGCTCAATCATGGAACGGGTTACTTCCAAGCCGGAACGTTCTCTCGCCCACCGCTCACCCACCTAGCCACGTTAGCTGCCATCAATCAATCAAACAAATCGAACGATTCATTATATCGGCCGATAGTCAGCTGGCATGTCCTGGTCGCACCGGCCAGGCCAGACACGATTCCCACAGTGCCTTCGGTGGCGATCTGTTGTTTGTTCGAATTTTGGCTTT